>JAVLUX010000222.1:17500-62500 GCA_032164185.1 Moxostoma hubbsi
AGCATGAGCTCATTATTGGTGTGATTTTGAGACCATTTCATCTCATTTCTAATATTTATATTTAAATGTTGCACATGTATGCAGCTATTATGAAAATCCTTGAAATTATCACATTTATTTGGAGACAAAAACACTTATTTATCATATTTGTCATTGAATCAAATGAGTGAATGGATAATATTTGGGGTAAAAAAAGCCCCGCTGTTGCAGGAGCTGAAGGCCCCTATTATCTACAGGATATCAGTATAACCCCCCTAGTGTGGAGTAAAACACCCCCTCACAAACTTTTTAAAAAAAAATGGATTCTTGGTTTTTTTGTGGGTTGCACCAATTGACAAAAACCTTAAAAACGGCAGAGAAACGTGATGTGCATTGGAATGCACGCAGGATCTGAAACCTGTAACATGTTTGTTTGTTTGTTTGTTTGTTTGTTTGTTTGAGATGTGCTAGCAATAGCATGTTTTTTTGGAGATTTGCACCGTGATTTAAATACAATAGGGCATACATTTGGTAAACAATGAGTCCCATGGTATTCCCATCACTGTCCCATGTACATTACTTTTTAAGGGGTTAAAGAAATAGCAGAACCATGAAACCATCTTATTGTTTATAAATAAAGAAATATTCCTGGTTCAATACAAGATGAAAAGTGCAGCCAAACGTGTTAAGAAGCACGTCATTATTATATTTCCGACTCGTCCCTCCTTTTCTTAAAAAAGGCAAATGTGGAGGTTCCAGTGGGGCACTTACAATGGAAGTCAATGGGGCCCATTTTTAGAGGTTTTAAAAACATAAATGTGAAGTTTAATAATTGTATAAAAGCACTTGCGTTAATTCCTCTGTTCAAACTTGTGTAATATTTCAACTGCAATTTTGTTTTCATCGTCATTTAGTCATTTTAGGGTTTAAAGGTTTGTTGATATTACATCGTCATGGCAACAAAGTGGTAATATTGGATATAACTTTACACAGATGTAAAGTTAATAAGTCAATAAGTGATTTAATGACAGTAAAATCATATTAACACACGTGTTGTTTACATCTTGTGTCTATACTTCTGAAACAGTGAGTGTGTTAATGTTTGCATATTGGCCCCATTGACTTCCATTGTAAGTGTCAATCAATACTAGGCTACAGATGTTGCCGATTAAGCTTAACTTGTGAACCCAGAATAGTCCTTTAAGAAAGCTCAACATGACTCTGTTTCTCTCTTACAGCTGTTATCCAGCACTATGTGTCGTATTGGGGGTGTATAACAGACTGACCACCAAAAGCTCGATAGAGTCCAATAATTCATTGTTTATTTATTTTGCATAGTAATTTATTAATGTACAAACATTTACAATTTCTTTATAGAACTACAGACAGTGCTTGCTTCTATATATAAGTATGTGGCAGGGAATTAACACCATCACGGACTACAAAGGGAATAAAAACTCCGCCATGAACACCGTTGCCTCTCTCCCGGACGAGCTTAATACATTTTATGCTCGTTTCAAGGACAACAACAACACCGCCCTCACCGAGAGAGCACTCGCGGCCGATACTACAGATGATGGTTCACTCTCCGTCTCTGTTGCGGATGTAACCCGAACCTTCCGACGGGTGAACATTCGCAAAGCCGCGGGTCCAGACGGCATTCCGGGCCGCGTCATCAGAGCATGCGCGAACCAACTGGCTGGTGTTTTTACGGACATTTTCAACCTGTCTCTCTCCCTGTCTGTAGTCCCCACATGCTTCAAAACATCAACCATTGTGCCTGTACCGAAGCAAGCCAAAATCACCTGCTTAAATGACTGGCGTCCTGTTGCCCTCACCCCCATCATCAGCAAATGCTTTGAGAGGTTAATCAGAGATCACATCTGCTCTGTTCTGCCCACCTCTTTGGACCCATTGCAGTTTGCCTACTGCAACAACCGCTCCACTGATGATGCCATTGCATCTACAATACACACTGCTCTATCCCACCTGGAAAAAAGGAACACATATGTGAGAATGCTGTTTGTAGACTACAGCTCAGCATTTAACACCATAGTGCCCTCCAAGCTTGATGAGAAACTCCGGGCTCTGGGCTTAAACAGCTCGCTGTGCAGCTGGATCCTGGACTTCCTGTCAGGCAGACGTCAGGTGGTTAGAATGGGCAGCAACATCTCCTCATCACTGACCCTCAACACTGGAGCCCCGCAGGGCTGTGTTCTCAGCCCACTCCTGTATTCCCTTTACACACATGACTGTGTGGCGACACATAGCTCCAATGCCATCATTAAGTTTGCTGACGATACGACGGTTGAAGGTCTGATCACTGACAATGATGAAACAGCCTACAGAGAGGAGGTGCACACTCTGACACGCTGGTGTCAGGAGCACAACCTCTCCCTCAACGTCAGTAAAACCAAGGAGCTTGTGGTGGACTTCAGGAAGAAAGACAGAGAACACAGCCCCATCACCATTAATGGAGCACCGGTGGAGAGAGTCAGCAGCTTCAAGTTCCTCGGTGTCCACATTACTGAGGAACTCACATGGTCCGTCCACACTGAGGCCGTTCTGAAGAAGGCTCACCAGCGCCTCTTCTTCCTGAGACGGCTGAGGAAGTTTGGAATGAACCAACACATCCTCACACGGTTCTACACCAGCACCGTAGAGAGCATCCTGACTGGCTGCATCACCGCCTGGTACAGCAATAGCACCACCCACAACCGCAAAGACCTGCAAAGGGTGGTGCGAACGGCCAGAAACATCATCGGAGGTGAGCTTCCCTCCCTCCAGGACATATATAACAGACGGTGTGTGAATAAAGCTCGGAGGATCATCAGAGACTCCAGTCACCCGAGTCATGGGCTGCTCTCACTGCTTCCATCAGGCAGGCGGTATCGCAGCATCAGGAACCGCACCACCCGACTACATGACAGCTTCTTCCCACAAGCAATAAGACTTTTGAACACATGATCTCTCACGATCTACAATCAGCACTGCACTTTATTAATCTTCATTCTGTCAATATATTCCCCCCAATTCAATTAGTGTATATACACTCACCTAAAGGATTATTAGGAACACCTGTTCAATTTCTCATTAATGCAATTATCTAATCAACCAATCACATGGCAGTTGCTTCAATGCATTTAGGGGTGTGGTCCTGGTCAAGACAATCTCCTGAACTCCAAACTGAATTTCAGAATGGGAAAGAAAGGTGATTTAAGCAATTTTGAGCGTGGCATGGTTGTTGGTGCCAGACGGGCCGGTCTGAGTATTTCACAATCTGCTCAGTTACTGGGATTTTCACGCACAACCATTTCTAGGGTTTACAAAGAATGGTGTGAAAAGGGAAAAACATCCAGTATGCGGCAGTCCTGTGGGCGAAAATGCCTTGTTGATGCTAGAGGTCAGAGGAGAATGGGCCGACTGATTCAAGCTGATAGAAGAGCAACTTTGACTGAAATAACCACTCGTTACAACCGAGGTATGCAGCAAAGCATTTGTGAAGCCACAACACGCACAACCTTGAGGCGGATGGGCTACAACAGCAGAAGACCCCACCGGGTACCACTCATCTCCACTACAAATAGGAAAAAGAGGCTACAATTTGCAAGAGCTCACCAAAATTGGACAGTTGAAGACTGGAAAAATGTTGCCTGGTCTGATGAGTCTCGATTTCTGTTGAGACATTCAGATGGTAGAGTCAGAATTTGGCGTAAACAGAATGAGAACATGGATCCATCATGCCTTGTTACCACTGTGCAGGCTGGCGGTGGTGGTGTAATGGTGTGGGGGATGTTTTCTTGGCACACTTTAGGCCCCTTAGTGCCAATTGGGCAACGTTTAAATGCCACGGCCTACCTGAGCATTGTTTCTGACCATGTCCATCCCTTTATGGCCACCATGTACCCATCCTCTGATAGCTACTTCCAGTAGGATAATGCACCATGTCACAAAGCTCGAATTATTTCAAATTGGTTTCTTGAACATGACAATGAGTTCACTGTACTAAAATGGCCCCCACAGTCACCAGATCTCAACCCAATAGAGCATCTTTGGGATGTGGTGGAACGGGAGCTTCATGCCCTGGATGTGCATCCCACAAATCTCCATCAACTGCAAGATGCTATCCTATCAATATGGGCCAACATTTCTAAAGAATGCTTTCAGCACCTTGTTGAATCAATGCCACGTAGAATTAAGGCAGTTCTGAAGGCGAAAGGGGGTCAAACACAGTATTAGTATGGTGTTCCTAATAATTCTTTAGGTGAGTGTATATATTTATATCCTTCTCTAGTGTGTGTATTCTACATTGTGTGTATTGTGTACATTTGATATGTAAATTGTTGTGTAAGTATGTGTACATTTGTTATGTAAATTGTTGTGTAAGTATGTGTACATTTGTTATGTAAATTGTTGTGTAAGTATGTGTACATTTGTTATGTAAATTGTTGTGTAAGTATGTGTACATTTGATATGTAAATTGTTGTGTAAGTATGTGTACATTTGTTATGTAAATTGTTGTGTAAGTTTGTTATGTAAATTGTGTTGTGTAAATATGTTGTTATTGTAAAGTGGTTTATGTCTCGCCACTGTCATTACTGCAATGTTACTCGGAACTGCACACAAGAATTTCACCTGCTGTTGCACTCGTGTACACAGTAGTGTGACAATAAAGTGATTTGATTTTGATTTGATTTTGATTTAGAAACCCTGTTTTAGGGGCATTTTATATATTACATCTAGATTCTTACAAACAGTGAGATTCTGTATAAAGCATAACATCTATAGACTGAAGATTTAATAGTAGCAGGGAGCGAACAGGATCTGCTGAATGTGTTGCTGCTGTGGCATCTGTTGGACAGGGATCCGCTGATGGGGGTAACAGAGGGGAAGGCGCTGTCCACTCATGGCGTGGTGCTGAAACAGCGCAGGCGCAAATGCGACTGGAGGTGTAAAATACTCAGTGCGCATGTCTTGAACTTGGCGCTTCAACTTCATCCGTCTATTCTGAAACCATGTTTTCACCTGGAAAATAATAATAATAATAATAATACATTCATACTTGCAAAGTGGTGTTTTCATGCACCTATAAAGGAATATTCCGGGTACATGTTAAACTCAATCGACAGCATTTGTGGCATCATGTTAATAACCACATAAAATAATTTCGCGCGTATTTACATTTCTTAATAAAAGCAAAGATCGAGGTTACATTGAGGCACTTATAATGGAAGTTAATGTGGACAGAAATGTGAAGCTTATGATTTTATAAAAGCACTTACAAGCAATCTATTAAAACGTGTATTATTATTATTGTTATTATTATTATTTAGCGGTGAAATATCTCAAATGGTCGTTTCCCGGGATTTCCGTGTTTTTGGCGGCACGCCATCATGGCAATTAAGTTGTAAAATTGAATATTAGGCTACTTTATTCAGAAAAAGTTAGTCAAAATCATGGCTATGTTTGAAACTGTCAGTATTATAAGTTTACGGATTGGCTCCATTCACTTCCATTGTAAATGTCCCACTATCATTTTTTATTTATTTTTGTGTTGCTTTTTGTGGTGATCATCATCATGTGACAAATGTTGTCAATTGAGCTTACCTTGCAATGGGACTCAATGCTGGAAATGTATTTTGACTAAATCAATATGACTATGTTAAATTACACCAACGAATGTCATTTAGATCAGTGGTTCTCAAACTTTTTACACCAAGTACCACCTCAGAAAATATTTGGTTCTCCAAGTACCACCATAACGACCAACATTAAAATACAGTAGTAGTAGGCCTAATTATTCAGCTACAGTTATGCACAGCTCAATAACCAGACAGTTTTATTTATAATAAGAACAATTATTATTGTCAGCCACTTTGAACATTGTAACAACACAGTTTTAACATCAACACTGCACTGTGCTGCTGACATAGAGGTAAATAAAATACAAATTAAATAAAGATTAAATGAAAATGTAAAGCTTCAGTTCATCACGTTTTCGCAAAAAAAAAAAAAATCCACTGGCTTGTCCTTCAGTGCCGTGTGTTTGGTTAAAAGATGCCGTTTGAGATGCGATCAGGGGCGTAGCCAACGACATTATTTCTGGGGGGGCCAGCTTGGGCCAGTGGTAAAAACATGTACTTTATGCAGGCCGAATGTTTCATCATCCGCCCTGGAGGAGGGGGACCATTGTTACATTGAACATTGACTTGATGGGTCCAGTTCCAAGCCAACTGCGTATACTGGTTTGGTTATGCTGTAACGGAAATTCAGAATCGAATTATTGAAGCTTATTCGCTCCCATATAAATCAGTACAAGCTGCTGAGTTGTTTGCGTTGATCAGAGCATGCCATTTGGCTAAAGGTAAATCAATCAATATATACACAGACTCGAAGTATGCTGATGAAGTAGCAAAGTGGGCTGCAAGGGAAGTTATGGTAAGTCCAGACCTAAATCAAGCTGAAGAGACTTTTTCCATGTAACACTGGTAAAAGACGATGACATTAAATTGTTATAGGCAAATCCATCTGAATCTGACAACATTGGTCCTCAAATTAAGTAAAATCAAACTTATTGCATAAATGGGGTACAAAATGCAGTAAAATTAATCCTGGACTCACGACTAACGTGCGCACAGAACAACAGACACAAGCCTACAAAGCACGACTCAATACCACACTCGGAACTGCTGTTCTAAACAGACAGAAGCTTTCCCGTGTGTGAGGTAAAATGATAAAATGGTGAAAATTTGGCAAAATAAATAATACAGAGATTCGGCTGAATGAGCTCAGAATGTCACCATCCTCTGTTGTTAATCTCTCCATTTGAAATACTAATGGGTAAGCCTTTCCCGACCCTCGGGTCAAAGGCCGCGCTGGCTTTCTCTCCACAGGTGACAAGGAGGTGGTGATTGCAGAATATGTGGATTCCCTCATTAAAATATTAAATGACATAAATGGTGATATCTCTCTCTCCCTCTGCCTGCAGATAGCACTACTAATCCATTTGTTCCAAATCAGCAGGTTCTGGTGAAGTGTCTGAATCCAACGAATTTAGGTGAACCAAAGAGGGCCCAACTACTGTACTGCCAGTGACCAGAATGGGGGTGCCAACTGATCTTCAACCACAGTGGATCCACGCAAGCCGCGTGAAGCTTGCTCCAGAGGAGGGCCTTACTGATTCAAGGTGAACGGTGAAAGCACTGGAGGAGCTGAACACGCAGCGCCAGTGCCCAACTGGGAATCTGTGAATTAGGAGGACCTGAGGAGGGACCCGGAACAGTCAACATGAAGACATTCCTACTGACACTCTGCATATGGCAGGTGGTTGTGCTTGCCTATGCCCGTTCAGTATCAACACAACAGCAAGGAACCACATGTGTAATTCCAATTCCTAGAAATAATGTATGATGGTTTATGTTTTATGAAATGTTACAGGAAGGTGTTTCTGTTATGAAGGTACGGGTAAACACCCGGAAACGACGGTACCTAGAAGGTGATGCCTCAAGTGACCCTGAAGTATATCTTGATAGTGTTGGACAGCCAAGAGGTATTAAATGTTTGGATTACCTCTTGACTAAAGATGGAGAAGGAGTATGTAAAATGTTTGGAGACAAATGCTGTACATACATCCCGGGTCACACTGATGATGATGGTGAATTCATGAAGGTATGAAAGGAAATGGATAAGTTGAATAAAGAATTAGCTGATAACATCAGGAAAAATGGGGACAATATGTTTGGGTGGTTCGCACCCTGGATGTCCTCCATTATATCGAATACTACTTCTGTTATTATTTGGCCCATGTTTGTTACGATTACTAATGCAGAAGTTGAATGTGATGATAAACAGACATAATATTGCTATGCTTCATTATGTACGTATACCTAATACTGAGGTTGGTTGAGAAGGCTGCATGATCCTTTCAGGATCAAAGTGGGCAATGTGGAATAATGAAGGCTACTTTTAAACTTATTTTGTTGGTGTTGCTGCAGCTGTTCCCTGTTCGAAGGATGTTCTATAGGAATGTGTCTCTTGTCTCTACTCTCACGTTTCACACGTAGCTCAAATGTACAGGTGAAACTCGAAAAATTAGAATATCGTGCAAAAGTTCATTAATTTCAGTAATTCAACTTAAAAGGTGAAACTAATATATTATATAGACTCATTACAAGCAAAGTAAGATATTTCAAGCCTTTATTTGATATAATTTTTATGATTATGGCTTACAGCTTATGAAAACCCCAAATTCAGAATCTCAGAAAATTAGAATATTACATGAAATCAATAAAAAAAAAGGATTTTAAATACAGAAATGTCGGGCCTCTGAAAAGTATAATCATGCATATGTACTCAGTACTTGGTTTGGGCCCCTTTTGCATTAATTACTGCCTCAATGCGGCGTGGCATTGATGCTATCAGCCTGTGGCACTGCTGAGGTGTTATGGAAGACCAAGATGCTTCAATAGCGGCCTTCAGCTCTTCTGCATTGTTTGGTCTCATGTCTCTCATCTTTCTCTTGGCAATGCCCCATAGATTCTCTATGGGGTTCAGGTCAGGCGAGTTTGCTGGCCAATCAAGCACAGTAATACCATGGTCATTGAACCAGGTTTTGGTACTTTTGGCAGTGTGGGCAGGTGCCAAGTCCTGCTGGAAAATGAAGTCAACATCTCCATAAAGCTTGTCTGCTGAAGGAAGCATGAAGTGCTCTAAAATGTCCCGGTAGACGGCTGCGTTGACTCTGGACTTAATAAAGCACAGTGGACCAACACCAGCCGATGACATGGCTCCCCAAACCAACACAGACTGTGGAAACTTCACACTGGACTTCAAGCATCTTGGATTGTGTGCCTCTCCATTCTTCCTCCAGATTCTGGGACCTTGGTTTCCAAATGAGATGCAAAATTTGCTCTCAAATTTGGAATTTGAGAGCGCTTGAGACACTTCTGACGTTGTTTGTTGTTCAGGAGCGGCTTGACAAGAGGAATACGACATTTGAAGCCCATGTCCAGGACCCGTCTGTGTGTGGTGGCTCTTGATGCAGTAACTCCAGCCTCAGTCCACTCCTTGTGAAACTTCCCCACACATTTGAATGGCCTTTTCCTGACAATCCTCTCCAGGCTACGGTCATCCCTGCTGCTTGTGCACCTTTTTCTTCCACACTTTTCCTTTCCACTTAACTTTCTATTAATGTGCTTTGATAGAGCACTTTGAGAACATCCAACTTCTTTTGCAATTACCTTTTGAGGCTTTCCCTCCTTGTGGAGGGTGTCAATGATGGTTTTCTGCACAACTGTCAGGTCAGCAGTCTTCCCCATGATTGTGAATTCAACTGAACCAGACTGAGAGACCATTTAAAGGCTCAGGAACCCTTTGCAGGTGTTTTGGATTAATTAGCTGATTCGAGTGTGACACTTTGAGCCTACAATACTGAACCTTTTCACAATATTCTAATTTTCTGAGATTCTGAATTTGGGGTTTTCATAAGCTGTAAGCCATAATCATAAAAATTATATCAAATAAAGGCTTGAAATATCTTACTTTGCTTGTAATGAGTCTATATAATATATTAGTTTCACCTTTTAAGTTGAATTACTGAAATTAATGAACTTTTGCACGATATTCTAATTTTTCGAGTTTCACCTGTATGTTAACCCCAAATAAGGTAATGAGCCATTCCATTGGTGGGGGTCCAGTGGAATGTGGTTTTTCTGGACCATATAACAAAGTGCTGAACAATAAACGTTGAAGAAGGATCTGATAGCATTGGGTGTCTGTGTCATGCCTTTCTTCCCTCAGCTGAGCCGTATCGAGACGGGGATTGCAGATCAAGAAAATAAATGAAATACATTGGATGACAAAATTATCTAACACTAGCTTACCCCTAAGTGACACATTGGAATTGACTTAAGCTAACTAGCTAGCGCTAGCCAGATAATCAATCAAGTTTGCAAAAATAACAGCAGCAGCGCTGCTTAACTCACTCTGCCACCTTTCCTCTATGTCGGTGACACATCCTTACACATTAAACTGAGTGAGAAGATAACTATATGATCTTATCATTTCAATTATGCTTTCAAGTATAACCAACTTACTCACCTGTTAGTTAGTGGTATCCAGTTGTTAGCTGCTAGTCTCCGTTAAGCGCTGTCAGAATGCAGGCACGTAATGTCTTGCACTGTTGATGGGGGCGTGACCCAACATGTTGCTAATATGGGGCATTGGGGCTTGTAGCGTAGGTGACAAATGACTTGATAAAAAAATGCATACATTTCAGCTTCCTTTAGACCGTTACTGGAGTTTTAAAAAAAAATATTATTAAATGTATTTTCCCGTGAGGTTGGGGGGGCCGGCAGGGGGGCCGAGCCTTGACCAGTGGTGGCCGTGGCCCCCCCTGGCCACCACGTAGCTCCGCCCCTGGATGGTTTCATGAACTTTGCCACATATCACACACTGCGGCCTGGGCTCTTCCTCTCTCCCGCTCCAAATAAATCCAAATTTGATATAGTTTGGGTCATAATTTCTCTCTATTTTGTAGCGTTTGCTGCTGCTAGCAGATGCTCTGAGGACTTCACCGGCGATATCAAACTAGTTGCCACTATTAGCACCTGTGCTCGTCACTCTCGTCCTCTTCAGTTCTTGTACTTGAAACATTCTCCTCCTGATCCGAACATCTCTTGCCAGATTGAAGCAGTTTTGAACTTTTCATAATTTTATCATCCACCTAACATTTATATTTAACCTTTTCACAAAATGCCCTGCCCTCAAGTGTGCGTTTTCAAGGCAACCGTTATAGAACGGACACTTTATTGTTTCCATGGTGACGCGTCATTTCTTGTCACGTGACCACAGCCACCGAACGACTGATGATCTGCTTTTATTTCCTTTTTTATTCAAAATATTCACAAATTTGTTCGCTATTCTATAGCATTACCTTTATAAACATCACCTTTATAATTATCACGTTAGTTGAGCTCTATATAATGGATGGGCGCAACCTGATTATAATGGATAGGAATATTAATGCCGCTTCCATAGACATCAGTGTGTATTTTACAAACTGTAAATATATAGTTTTTTTTTTTTTTTTTGGTATTAATGTGAATTTAAATGTCTGAAACCTAAAATAAACATTATGTGGATGAAAACACTGAATAGTTGTGAATGATATGACTCCGCTGAGCGCGTACGTCTCTGGCTCAGCGTCAGCCAACGCGCGAAATCACAGTTTGAATTTATCAGTTGGAAATTCAGTGATTGCTCTGCGTACCACAAGAGGAAGTCTGCGTACCACACTTTGAGAACCACTGATTTAGATTATTTATTTTTTATATATTTTTTTTCACAATGGGGCAAATATCCCTATTGGTATAGACACACACATACCTGAGTTTCAGATAGGTGCAGCTTGTCAGCTATTTTTCGTCTTTGGGTTGCACCGAGGTATTTATGCTTGTTGAAGGTTTTCTCCAAACGAGAGATCTGGTCGGAGGTGAACTTGGTTCTGGCGCGACGGTGTGGTCCAGATTCTCCTTCACTGTCATCACCAGCGTCACTCTCAGAGGAAGATGTGTATCCACAGCTGTCTGATGTGTTGGAAAGAAAAGCCTAGCTACAGATCAAATGACACATTTGAATGTCCGACACTACAATGAGAAAGTCAAACTTACTTGTAGGGGAAGACGGGGCCTTCTTCTCTCCGTTGTGATCTTGTCCCACCAAGTCAAGTATACTTGTAGACGCTTTTGGAACACCTCCATAAGGTTTATATGAGCTGTCCTGGTCCAGCTGTTGAGCATGGAAGCTCTGGGACAGCCACTCCACAGAGAAGTTCTTAGACATGATGGTTCCTCTTTCAAATATATAATTTGATGAGCTGTTGTCGGTACCCTGAGGTTCATGTAGGAGGTGCTCCGCTCATATGCATGAGTTGGGAATCTCGGCGGATTTATAACTATTTGATGGGCGTTGTAATTGGAGTTAATAGACGTCGCAATGGGCTTGTTCACACGTTGGACTTGTGATATCCAGGTGCCACCGTGTCTGAGCACCTCAAGTTCCCGAGAAGAGCACGGATGAATAGTCATCCATGATACAATCAAATGACGGAGGGCAATATCATCATCTCAAGACAAGACATAATCCATTGGGCGATAATCTCGAGATTAAGGACTGTTGTTTCTTTGGGATCACTGTTTTACCTACAGTGAGATAATGGCTTGATCCCTTTTGTAGTTCAATCGTTCCAATCTATGTAAATGCGCATCGACTGGCAATATACTTGTTTGTTGCATTAAAAGCATGAAACGAAATTGCATGGCTTTTCATGTTCACATTAGTGTGGTTTATTCTCCTGTTGCATCCTTTATTTTAGTTCATCAACATGTAAAACTAGCGCGAGATATCCAGCACCCGATTTGAGCCCCATACACCGTCTCAACCCAAATTTGGTGTCTGTTGAGGGTGTTTTCTTCTCTTTTGTTCGCTGTCAAAGAGCAACGACAGACGTTTGATGTCTGTTGGCGAATGAATTAAATTTGGTCCCAGGCGCCTCACAAACTCCCGCGATTGTCGGCGTCCCGCGCGCTCGGAGCATATAAACAATAAACAATAAAAACAACTCTTAAAGTTGCATTTAGAAGCTCAAATGGTCTTATGGTCTGATATATTTAAGTCACATACATTTTCACTCTCTTGTAATTACTTGGAAAATGTTTTATGGAAATTTTAAGAATCCAGACTTTGATCTGAATAACCCGAATAACAGCTCAACTTAAACACCAGATCCAAAGAGGTTGTCAAGAATCATGTTTTCCTAGGAACATACATGGGGAAATATATTGCACAATAATACAATTATAAATAGAAGTTGCACTCTCTCAGAATAAACAGTTTAGTGTTTAATTGGCTGGGGTGATACCCTCAAGAGAACCCTTTTTTGTACCCCGAATTTATAGCTTGTTTTGGGTGCATATACGTGTACCTTTAAATGTAAATGTATATATATTGTTCCACTGGGAACCAACATAAAGTACCATCCCAATGATGTCCCCTTTAACTGGAAACCATGACTTGATTAACCCCATGATGAAATGTGCACAACTCTGAAGGTTCCAAATAGAACCTAAAATGATTCTGCAGTCTGATGTCATAGAACTTCCACAATGATCTTTTGTATTCTCAAGCGATTCTTTAGAAAATAATCTAGTGCTCGTGTTTTAAATTACCCATGAACCGTTGGTCTGAATAACCATCTTATTAAGATTGAACCATATAGCTCAACTCAAGAGCATTGGAGTCCAAATTGGTTCTTGTAAGAAGAGGGTTCTCGTCTGAACCTAAAGATACTAAGGACCGTTTATACACCTTTATTTAGTCCGAAATATACAGACATAAATATTGCACTAATTGCATTACATTGGAAACACAAATATTGTATCATGGGCTCATTGCTGTGACTAGGTCTTCCAACTCTGGCATGGTGTGTGATTGATTTGGCTAAATGATCAGAAGTTAATAACGCTGATCGACTCTCAGTATGCGATTGATGTTCGTGTTATCACGTGACTGTAACAGTGGGTCATCAGTACTGTAAATGGCCAGTGGCACACACAGGTCTCAGACATCGTGGAGCCAGTCTCTTGGGGTTATACGTGGAGAGTGTAAACTCTCGGCTTAATTAGGACTAATTATTGACCATGATCTGCTCGTTAGGTCTCGTTTGAAGTTCTGCAGGAGAGACAAACAGAATGAGTTGACACGCATATGAAAGCGCAGTATGAGACTGTGGCGCAGCGGTTCCTGCTGCTTCTATGCCATCAGATGGTTGTGTTTCTATGGCGCCTGCATTTGATTTAAATAATCTTACCGATTTTATTGTATTCGCTATTATTCGTCTCCATACATGTACAAAGCCAAGCAAAACCATTGTGCGCACTATTGTCATTAATGTGTTAAAACATTTTGTTGTTGTTGTTTTTACCTTTTTACATTTATCTGTTAATGGTCACAATCATAATCTGAAAGTTTCAAACTCGACTTTATAGGCGACATTTAAAGTGTGTGGCAAAGAACACTACACGCATCACTGCAAGTTATAACTTTGGCACCACTTTAAAAGTCCAAACTATAGGGACTATTTGAGGCAGTGTGTGTGTGTGTGTGTGTGTGTGTGTGTGTGTGTGTGTGTGTGTGTGTGTGTGTGTGTGTGTGTGGTCACGTGACAGTTCTTGATTATATATTATAGTCATAAATAAACTTCCGTTGTTCTTAATTCTTAGAGTCATGAAAAAACCTGAAACTACGGTTCACACACACACACACACACACACACACACTCACTCATCACACACACATACACACACACACTCATCACACACACACACACACTCATCACACACACACACACACACATACACACAACCTCACTCACACACACACACACACACACACAACCTCACACACACACACACACACACATAGACACATAAACACACACACACACAACCTCACTCACACACACACACTCATCACACACACACACACACACACAACCTCTCACACACACACACACACACAGCCTCACTCACACACACACATACACACACACTCACACACACACACACACACACACACAAACACTCATCACACACACACAAACACTCATCACACACACACACACACAAACACACTCATCACACACACACACACACACATACACACAACCTCACTCACACACACACACAAACACACACACAACCTCACTCACACACACACATAGACACATAAACACACACACACACAACCACACACACACACTCATCACACACACACACACACACAACCTCTCACACACACACACACACAGCCTCACTCACACACACACATACACACACACAGAGACACATAAACACACACACACACACACACACACACACACTCATCACACACACACTCATCACACACACACAAACACTCATCACACACACACACACAAACACACTCATCACACACACACACACACATACACACAACCTCACTCACACACACACACACAAACACACACACAACCTCACTCACACACACACACACACACACATAGACACATAAACACACACACACACACAACCACACACACACACTCATCACACACACACACACACACACACACACACACAGCCTCACTCACACACACACATACACACACACAGAGACACATAAACACACACACACACACACACACACACTCATCACACACACACACTCATCACACACACACACTCACACCCACAGACACACACACAGACAGAGTGTGTTTAAGTGTATATATATATGTGTGTGTGTGTGTGTGTGTATGTGTGTGTGTGTGTGTGTGTGTGTGTGATAGGATGATCAATAGTCACAAATGCTGTGGATTAAGCTTGTATTTTCAGAACTCTTTGTGTACATTTATAACTCGCATTGAACCCGGGAAGGAAGAAACATGTCTTAACGCTAGATTCTCATCTAATGAACTGATTTAATGATGCAATGTCATATACGTGTTTAAACGGTGGAACTAAACACTGAATCTATGAATAATGTCTTTTAAGATTTAAGTACAAAGTTAAGCATGTCAAAGGAAATTGATTCAGATAAAATACAGCTTTGAACATCTGGCGCAATCAGGATACTGATAATCAGCATCGAGGACCGAATGATCAGTGGCATTTATCAGGCTGATGAAATATATACACTCTAAAGTTTGCTGGGTTAATGGTTGGGTCATTGTCACTCTCAGTAAAATTCACCATAGCAACCGAAGCTTCCGGGTCAAAATAACCCACTGCTGGTCACGTCACCCGTTTGACAGGATGTGAAACAGCAATGTCCAACAGAGACACACGGTAAAGCTCTTTCTTCTACATCACTTTGTAAACATGAATATATTATCTTATATTGAACTGGAACAGACAGTCATACTAGCTGTGTTTCCACAGATACCAGTGCACTGAGGTATCAGCACATATTCAAATGTAATATTTATAACTTTTCCCTTAAAGGGACAGTGCATCCAAAAATGAAAATTCTCTGATCATTTACTCACCTTCATGCCATCCCAGATGTGTGTGGCTTCCTTTCTTCTGCAGAACACAAATGAAGATTTTTAGAAGAATATCTCAGCTCTGTAGGTCCATACAATGCAAGTGAATGGTGACCAAATCTCTGAAGCACAAAAAAGCAGACAAATGCAGCATAAAAGTTATACATACAACTCCAGTGATTTATCCATGTCTTCTGCCTTTTAGCGGTTGTGCGCATGCGTCAAGCATTCGGAAGTGTAATCACAGATATTTATATTATATATTCACATATATATTATATATTCACAGATATTTATATTATAGAAGATATTTATGAAATCAATGCCTGTTGCAGCTTTAAAATATAGGTGCCCATTACCTTGCATTATATGAGATTTTCTTCTAAAAATCTTAATTAATAAATAAAGTCATACACATCTGGGATGGCATGAGGGTGGGTAAATATATTTTTGGGTGATCTATCCCTTTAAATGTTTTCTGAATGATTACTTTATGGATCTTAATGAATTTGTCATAATAATTTAATTATTTAATTTAAGTTTCATCATATATATATATATATATATACACACACACACACACACACACACAATATTTTTTTTTTTTTTCATTTTATACAGATTTTTGCGGTACTGGTGAGGTAAAATTAACCCATATTGTCAGTATGAGCTGAAATGTTGGGTTAAAATGTAAAACCCAACTTGCTGGGCTAGTTTAACCCAACATGTGTTCTGTCCAATACTTACTTAATTAAATTGTATTTTTTTAATGTATTGTATCTTTATCGTGAATAAACTGTGAACATATTGAGCGAATTACAAGCAAAAAAATACTTTAATTCTCACAATAAATAAATATTTAACATATATTGCACACAGAACGTGATAGACTATAAGTGTTTTAATGGAAGGAGTCTTTGACTTTGGGTGGGAGTCTTCAGTAGTAATGTTGCATAGGCATCGTGATGTGATGGTGATGATGATGGTGATGATGATGATGAGGAAGAACTTGTTGATGTGGCATCATGTGCTGAGCGCTGGGCATCTGTGGAGGTGGCATCTGATGCATCAAAGGTCCGCTGAGCCCGTGTCGGTCGTAGCAGTGGAACTGAACCGGGTGGATGTGCGGCAAGAGTAACGGATGCAGAGCTGGACAAAGATAATCGGCGCGCATCTCGTGCACTTCGCGTTTCAGCTTCATGCGACGGTTCTGGAACCAAGTTCTGACCTGAAAAATCCAAGAAATACATTTTTAAAACATGCTCCATTTTATACCATTTTTCGTCACATAAAACAGCATGAAACATGCCCCCGAATCATTGGAAGTAGGATAAAAGCGATAATCTATGTATTATCGGTTATTTGGATAATAAGCTAGAGAGACAGAGAGAGAGAGAGAGAGAGAGAGAGAGAGGGGGGGGGGGGGGGGGGGGTATAATTGCTAGGCAGGTAAAGGTGTGAGTGTCTCACCTGTGTTTCAGATAGATTGAGCTTTATGGCGGTTTTGACTCGTTCTCCCGCGTCCAGGTATTTCTGCTTGTTGAAGATCTTCTCCAGCTTGTCGATCTGTTCAGGTGTGAATTTGGTTCTGATTCTGCGCTGGACACCTTCCTGTTCCATCTCAGGCCCATCTTCAACAGATGCGCATTCAGCCGCTTCGCTCTCATCACCCGACGAGTACTCGCAGCTGTTCTCTAAAACTGAACACGTGAGATCAAGAGTTAAAACATGGTTCAAACTTTATATCCAGAAATCAAATGGTTCCATGTCGTAGAACATTGATACAGATGGTCTACTTACAGCTGGGAGATGAACAGTTTCTGGGTGCAGCTGCAGGGGTGGTCACTTCTTTCTCCTTGGGCACGCTGGTGACATCTGGTTTCTCTCCAACTTTTGAGATATTTGGTTTAGATTGCAAGTAAAGCTTGTCGTAAGATGTTGGAGGCCTCGGTTGAACCAAACAAGGAACATGAGGTCTGCATGACTTCCCCTCTGTCTCCAGAACCTCTCTAGAAGTAGAATCGTGAAAGCTCTGGGCGAGCCAGTCCACAGAAAAGTTCTTAACCATGACTGCTGAGGACGTGTATCTTATCCGACTGTAATCCAAGACTGTTTTGTCAGGCCTCCCAATATATAGCCCGTCCCAGGACTTCATTAACATATGCATGGAGGAGTTAACGCCTGATCGTTTCTCAATCATTAGGGCTAATGGCTCGTTATTGAAGGTCTTTACATATCCTGTGACTGTGTGAAAGCCTGGCGCCGGCTTGTCTGTGAGAACCTCTGGCTGATCCAGCTGTCTGCATCCTCTCCAAACAAAGATGGTGTCAAACAACTGGATCCAGAATGGCGCATTTATGTTGAAAATAGCATTGTTATAAAGGCGAGTTCAAACTTCAATGGCCAGAAACTTATAAACAAGACACTGAACATGTAGCCTATGTCATATACAGTATGTCGGACCGTAAGTATGGCGATTTACTTCACGTTTGCATTCAGGATTCACGTGACACTTCAACAGCCAATAAAACCATTTTGCAGTTATATTTAAACATGTTTCAACATATGCATGAGCCTAAATTCATGCATTTTAATTATTTTGCCTTTTTGTTTGGCTGAAAAACGTCAGTCTCTAAAACAGGAGATATTTAGGCTTTTTTAATCCAGTATGGTGCATTTAGGTTGCACATTGCTTGTGCATTTATGTAAAATATTTTTCAACACTTTTAACAACTTATTTTGCCTGTAGGTTTCTGCATAAATGTATATTAAGTGCTAAAACTTCTTAGGCTACCGCTGTTCTGTGCAGGTTACCTTGGCTGAACAATTATAAATGCAGCAGTCACACATATCTAATAGTCTGAGCATTTGCACTTCTTTTTAAATAGTATTATTTTTTTTGGTACATATATCCCTTTTATCTGTCTGGGTTTCTTAGCTTTTGTCGGTCTGTCCATACAATGGCAATCCGAGTCGGCACACATCCTCGATGCCCTGCGGAGTCTCTGGCGCCACTGTCCCATCAAGAGGAGCGTTTGGTGCAGTCGGTAAACATCCCAGATCAAACGGATTACAGTAGCAACACAATTAACTTTGACTGACCAGCAGTTCAGATGCAAATTCACACCCGGACGAGTTTAAGGCCTGATCCATACAGACCCCACGCACTGCCCAACCTAAAACCACTTTCATCATGTGTATCAGGCATACAATATGCATTCTAAAGCATATTAGTTTATTTAGGCATATGCGTTATTTAATGTTTAGTGTAAGACATTTGGGGACATGTTAAATGTGTAGCCAGACCTGTATACACATTTGAATGCAATGAGGGGAATTTAACCCACTTTGATCACAGTTTTATTTGAAGTTTCGTGCAAACAAACAGCAGACTCTGATTCAATAGTGCTCGCGATGGATGTCAGTAATGTGGAGCAGATTCGGCTCAGAAGTCTGCAGGTAATCAGGGGTTTCATGGACTATTTCAATGTCTTTGGATAAGAGACTGATCCCCTCAATGGATCGTTTAGCTGGGCAATGATGATATCTGAATGTTTCCTTTATCAATGACCAGGAGATTTCCAGAGACACAGTACTTGACCTAAAGGACTATACTGGGTTCAATACAAATTAAGATAATTAAATAATAATTAATTAGCTGTGAATCATTACGCATATTCTCAAAAAAAAAAAAAAAAAAAAAAAAGAGCACAAAGCATAAAGCTGTGTTCCAGTGGGGTACTTACTACAATGGAAGTCAATGGGGTAATTTTTGGAGGGGTTTAAAGACAGAAATGTGACGCTTATAATTTTATAAAAGTATTTGCATGAATTCTTCTGTTAAAACTTGTGTATTATTTGAGCTGCAAAGTTATTTAAATTGGCATTTTTATAGTAGGCTACATTTCGGATTTGAAGACATTTCATCCTCATGGCAACGCAGTTGTAAAATAGGCTGTAACTTCATGCAGATGTGGCTAGTATGTGGTTAATTCACAGTAAAATCATGTTAACACACATTGTTTACGTCTCGTGTCTATACTTTTGAAACAGTGAGTGTTTGAATGTTTAAGGATTGACCCCCATTGACTTCCATTGTAAGTGTCTCACTGGAACACACATTTTTAAAGAAAAGGAGGGACGAGTCGAAAATCGTTTTAGTGTTAATCACTATTATAACATAAATGCTGTCGACTGAACTTGTATTGAACCTGGAATATTCCAGCAATGTTTGTGCATCTGATGGGATAGTTTATGATTCATGTCTTTAAAACAGTGAAATTGTGATTGTTAGTATTTATGAGCATATATATATCATATATGAACATATATCAAGTTAACAATTTTTTAAAAGTGACACTTTTCTCTATATCCTCCTGGGACCCCTGTGCAACAGGTTGCCTAAAAACTGATGTCCTCATATATGGACAGCGGGACTACGTTGTGAGATCTAATTAATATCAAGCTATAGAAAGTCAGATTTTTTTCATCTAATAGTTCATGATGTTTGCAGGAGTGTTGATTATTCATGTTACAGTCATCACATCAGTAATTAGCATAATTAATTCAGATTCAAAGTAATGTCCAGCATCGTCCAATCACTGTCAACCACGTTCAAATAAAATGATCCATTATAAATGGTGAATCTATGTACTGATGATCATCGTCCCATGTGTGTCAAACATGTTGATCCAAACATCATCTGCAGCCTGAAACTGAACTTTTGATCAGATTTTAGGAGTGAACGCACTTAACTGCATAGAGAGCTATAGGATGCACACTTGCTCCCTATTTAGTGCATGACTTAACCTCCAGTGTGCTGTCTGTCTGCACTGGTCTCAGAACAGTTATAGGAGGGCTATAGGATGCTCCCTTGCTCCCTATTTAGTGCATGACTTAACCTCCAGTGTGCTGTCTGTCTGCACTGGTCTCAGAACAGTTATAGGAGAGCTATAGGATGCTTCCTTGCTCCCTATTTAGTGCATGACTTAACCTCCAGTGCGCTGTCTGTCTGCACTGGTCTCAGAACAGTTATAGGAGAGCTATAGGATGCTCCCTTGCTCCCTATTTAGTGCATGACTTAACCTCCAGTGTGCTGTCTGTCTGCACTGGTCTCAGAACAGTTATAGGAGAGCTATAGGATGCTCCCTTGCTCCCTATTTAGGGCATGACTTAACCTCCAGTGTGCTGTCTGTCTGCACTGGTCTCAGAACAGTTATAGGAGAGCTATAGGATGCTCCCTTGCTCCCTATTTAGTGCATGACTTAAACTCCAGCGTGCTGTCTGTCTGCACTGGTCTCAGAACAGTTATAGGAGAGCTATAGGATGCTCCCTTGCTCCCTATTTAGTGCATGACTTAACCTCCAGTGTGCTGTCTGTCTGCACTGGTCTCAGAACAGTTTGAAATGCACATTAACTCCATATAAAGCCTCTGAAAGCAACATTTTCCAGCTTTTTGATGCATGTATTAATTTGTACAGTGAATATAGGATATTTTAACTGAAAGTGAGCAAGCAGTCCACGAATGTGGTTGTTATGTTTAACAGCGTGCCGTTTGGCAATAAATCACTCGAATATTAAAAAAGGCATGTCGTCTGAAACTAGAGACTCTAATCTTTTGACTCGAACAGGTTTCAATGTAAACACTTGAATAATGAACAAGGTTTCTTATCAGATGTAGTTATGTTTCCGTTTCAACCAAAGTCACAAACTGCTCAGCGATCGCCGCCATGTTGCTTTATCACACAAGTTTAACCCTTTACTGACCGCACAGAGTCTCCTGAACTGAGATCAGTCAGTTTAAATGGAATTGAATTATGCATTGCACAGAGCAAAGCCAAAATGTCATGTCCACGCCGGAGGACAATCTAATGCATTTCAATACTTCCCCTTAAAAGAATAATACTATTGAACCTTGCCTAAAATGTATTACTATCATTAATAATTGCATAATAATGATCAATATATCTACTGTAAATATAATCAGACTACATTACATGACTGCATCTGTCAGAACATGTCATCACACAACAGATGAAAAGTGGAAATACTCTTTCACCAATTAAAAGCTTTGCCAGTTTTCTCAAAACATATCCACTTGTGGCATAGATCACGTAATTACTCAAACTAATATAGAGCAACTACAAACACTCCAGCACTTCAGCTGTCCCACCACACCACAGCTGATGTCTGTCGTCTCTGGCCTATAGTGTATCACTTCCTGTCCTCCGAGTCTCCATCTGTGTTTTCTCATTTGAGGACTCTGTTCGGTCACTGAAACGATGCTTTGACCCTACGCAGGGTGTCGTGGATCCTGCGGGCGATCAGTGGCCGTCTGGTTGACGCTGGCGTCATTATCAGGGACGTCACACTTTCCTAGTCGAGCGATGCGCCCACACAGATACGACTGCAGCTCACGGTCAGGTGTGCAGGGATACAGACTGTCCTGACTCACCACACGAGTAATGCTCCTGTACAGCGGGGTCACAAACAGAAGCAGAGGGAAAATTAAAGGCATGATCTCCTGGTGATTGTGTACCCAATATCGACCTCGAAAGTTTTAATAAAATACTTTTATTCCACTAGTGCACATCAAAACCTTGGTGTTCAAGACAAATGCACAAAAACATAAAACTGCCCGGTAGGAAATTGTCAACATGGTGTAAATGTGAAATCAATGAAAATCTAATAAACCCAGATGTTGAGGAAATAGTAGTATAACATAAGAAAACACTTATTGTATATATCAGACCATTTGTATGTATAATCATTAACCGCTATTAGAGAATTTTTCTGCCATGCTTGCTGCTAAATGTCGTGCTAAGCCCAAGGTAGCATATAGCATTAGTGCGCATTAGCGGTGTGTGACAGATTGTGAATATGATGAATCGTGTTGAACCTCATTAGATTGTATTTAAACAATTTAAACAATTCTTGGTGCTCTTTAACCACACTTTATATTTAACCTCCTGAGCCCATTTATGCTCAATGTGCCAATACGCAGTAAATATAGGAATGCATTTACTACATTAATGAACAGAACCGTATTGCACCATAATAACTATATAAAATATACCAAAATGTATATTAAAATTAAGCGAAATGATGCACAGATGTGCTAGTGTTGCAAGTTATTCATCATAACAACTGTAACATGTTTTTTCTACTTTTGAGGAAATGTGGTGCCACTGTACACGTATGTGGACATCATGTTTATCGGCACGCTGATGCACGAAAAATGAACAGATTTTTTAAAGCGGCGTATCAAATGAAACTAGAGACTCTCCTCTTTACATCCAAACATGTTTCAAGAAAAAAACGTAAAGAGATTTCTTACAAGACACACTTATTTGCTGCTGCATCCGTTGGAGCGCTTCAAGGAAATTGACGGCACGTTGTTGTGTCACGTGACTCGGTGCGGCAGAAGTTTAACCCTTAAATGACAGTCTGGAGTCTTGTGAACAGTATTCAGTCGGTTCTTATTCATTAAAATTATGTGTTGCGTATAGCAAAGCCAAAATACAACGTCCACGCATGTGGACACGGGGGTTGCAAAAGGGTTGTCAATTAAACACAAAATAAAAAATACCGCAATGAATTGTGTACCGGTTCATAATAAGGAAGATTCCTGAGCAATTCAAGCTTGTAGTACCACCTGTTTTCTCCAGGGGGCAGTAAGCGAAACTCCAGCTGTATATGAAACGAGCAGCTTATACAGAGAACAAACCACACTTACCAACATCAGACATCACAACACGAGGACGCGTTCTTACGTTCATATATATATTTTTAATTATTATTTGAAGGGCTATATATGCAAATGTAATTAATTTGATTATTTTTAATTGATTTTTATTTTTATTATTCTTGTTGAATGTTTATTTTATTGAATATTGTTACTTTTGTGCGACTAAATTACCATTACTGGCACCTTATTTGTTTGATTGATGTTTGATTTGTTTTTTCACATGATTATTTTCTTTTTTTTTACTGTTTGTTTAAGTGTGTACTGATAATTCATACTTTTGGAATATTGTATAAAACAAGAGGGTTTAAATTGGGGTCCGGGAACCATCAGGGGGCTGCAAGGGGGTGCTAGGGGCTGCGCAGAAAATAAATAAATGTGTAAAAAAAAAAAAAAATTTAAAGTTTGTGATAAGAAAATTAGAAAAAAAAGTAATATTTCAATAATTGTTTTTGGCTTTAGAACAATAAAAATAAAAAAGCACAATATCACTTTAATACAAAGTAAAAATGGGTCGTTATACATGCAAATATAAAGCTGCATTTATATTTAAGAAAGTGGGTCCTTCGCAAAGTGAACCATAATTTTTTTTTTTTGGGGGGGGGGGGGGGGGGGGTCACTGGCATCAAAACGTTTGAAAACCCTTGTATAAAGCAATCAAAGACATTTGAAAATTAAAGTGTTCTCATTATCTTCCAATCAATTTTAAAGTGATACTTTGTGTCAAAATTAATTCAAAGACAAAACAGGTCCTGTCAGGTAGCACGCTTATGTGATGCTAGCACGTCCTGTCAGGTAGCATGCTGTGTTCAGCCAGTTAAAGGGCATATTGCAGGTTAAAAAAAAAAATCAAAATTAATATATAACCTTGTATGAAAATACCATATGAAAAGATAATGCAGGATTTAAAATGTTTTAAAACGACATAAGGACACCAATTTAGTAGATGAAGTGAGCGTTTCTTTGACTGCTCGTAAAAACCGCCTTTTTTTCAACATCGCGTCATTTTACGTCACGAGAGGGAGTTGTGTGCTGTGCTCTGCAGCAGCTCGGTGCACAGTAGGTTGGTATTCAGTAATAGCGGTCGTGAGTCAGTGTGTTTTCGGTAGTATTTTGTATTTCAATTTATCATCGTCATGGTAAATTATTGTGTTTGTGGAGGTTGCAAAAACTCCAGCCTGTCAGGACATCGAGTCCACCGGTTTCCTAGCAAGAAAAAGGACGGTGCTATCTTTCGTGCCTGGGTGCGGTTTGTGCAGGTGAAGAGACGGGATTTCTCTTCCGCATCGGCTTCGAAAAACGCGGTCGTGTGTAGCGTTCACTTCAGATCGGAGGATTATCTTTCCGTCGATATGATGGAGTTTAACATGGGATGCCGAAGCAAGAACCAGGTGAGACTCGGAGCTGGTGCGGTTCCTTCAGTGCACACCGCATCTTCATCGGGTTTTCCCGCCGGCGGGAAACATGAGGGTCACGGATCCGTCAGAGATGCAGCTCTACGAAAACTGCACCGCAAGTCTTTTTTTTTTTTTTTTTTTTTTTTACATTTACTAACTAACAAACAGGGATGCAAACAGCGCGCTTTTCGGCGCCTCCCGCTTTTTTCACGTCAGTTTGGGTGACTTGTGTGAATCGTGCAGATCCGAAGAGGTTTTTTTTTTTTTTGGGGGGGGGGGGGGGGGGGTCTGTCTGATTAATTTCACCAACAGTAATTCTGGATTGCATCCACCAAACAAGTAAATAGGAAATAAGCAAATCAAAACACTGCGCGCCAAAACAGCAGGCCTATCATATGCGCGCAAGCGTGAGCCACTAGTGTTTCTTCTTGCTGCGTAACCAGTGTTGCCAGATGTACGATAATTATGACCTCTGTACGATGTACGATCAATAATGAAAAAAATCCCATAATGTACGATAATTTCAGTCGAACGAGTTTTCAGTCGTTCGTCCAAACACACATCCTACCGCTTCTCTCTCGGACCCCGAATCATTTCGCAGGCTCGCCTGCCTGCACGCAAGCACGTATGCTGCGCTCCATGACGGCATCCAATCTGTACCGTAAAAGGATTCCCCAACCAACAACATCTGCCAACACAGCACAAGTGGATGTGGCATCCGATGATGACAGCGACTTAGAGATCGAATTTGAATCTTTTTTGTGTTAATTGTGCACTTTTTTTCTTTTTTGTGCACTTTTTTTTCGGCATATCTTTTGCACTTTGGAAAAAAAAGTTATTCAGACTTCCTCCAGTTAATGTGAGCGTATTATACAGCTTGTTCAAATTGGATGTAAAATTATTTGGAAAATAAAATTGTTGGAAAATAACTATATTTTATGCGTTTGGTTTGTGTACGATATTTTTTTTTTTTTTTTTTAAAAAAAACGATAATTTTGAGGTTTTGGTACGATACTTCGACATTTCTAATCTGGCAACACTGTGCGTAACTGCCACTTCAACAGATTTCTCCCTGAGACCAGACTTCGGCGCCGCGTGAGATCACTGGAGGTAAGGATATTTTTGGTTGATAATGTTATATAATCTACTAGTCATGTAATTTATTAGGCTATACATTTCAACAAGGCCTATTTCAATTGGGTAGGTAATGGTGTGTGTGTGTGTGTGTGTGTAACCTATATATATCATTACGTTTTAGCTACATCAAGTGCACCTGTAAAAGACCTAACGTTAGTGCTTGCTAGCAGATCAAATTATGGATGGCATAGAAAAAGTTGTTCGACTATAATCATGTTCGTTTGCACTTTATGCATTTTAATATTAAATTCCTGACTTGGCTAGCGTTACTATCGCCTATCTTGTACAGTAATATTAAACCCTACGTTACCGCTTTTGCAATGTTGTTGTTGGTACACTGATACCACCGAGAAGCATTTAAACGAAAATGAGTGACAAACTGCGTTATTTTCAAATGGTGCATGCCCATGGATTTACTATGGTTAATGTGTAAGGAATAATTGACGACAGGCCGTTGAATTATTAGAGAAATAATGCACACCCGAGGTGGTAATGCGGTCACGTCATTTTAGAGTTAATAACGGAGGTCTGAGCCACTGATAGCAGACTAATGATGGGGACACACTTACAACTTGCTGAAACATTCGAAGACTGATTGTTTCCATCGACTGTAGCAGGTCTTAAACACCGACTCTGAACACGCGTTTGGGCATGATTAGTCATAAGTATAAAATTACATTCATAACTGGGCTTAGAGTAAGTGTGTCCCTGGATTTATGCAGTTACTAGAGAGAGAGATGTTGCAATAATGAGACAGAAAAGCATGTGCGTCAATATTATTTATGTATTCAATTCTTTTAAATTAATTTGTTCCTTCTTTTTTTCTATTATTGACAGTAGATAACCTAATAAATGAAACACACAAAGCCCTTTTAACAAGTAGGCCTATCAATAATTATTTATTTGTTATATTATCTGGAATAATTACGAAAACCGTGCAGCGGGACTATTAATTAATTTATATTCAGTTTAATTTTCTATTTATTATAGATAGGACTATATACTTTATTTATTCAAATTAAACTACATGTGTCAATTGATTGTGAAGTTAGACGTAGAAAATGGCAGATTAAGCGCATGGGGCTGCATGTTTTTTCGTGTTATAAATTGTATCCTATTTCCCTTTATTACAGTTAACTACGCGCAGTGATATGGAACTGTAATGCGGTCAAACCTGCCTGAAACTATAGTCATGCGTTTCCCTGAAAATAATTGCACACCTTAGAACGTTCTGAACCAATCAGAATCAAGCATTCAACAGCCCCGTAGTATAACTAGACATATTGCCCTTGACTTTGCTTACTGTTGGTTAGCTAGCAGCATTGCATCAAGCAAACTTCTCATAACTCTTTTTCTCCATATCCGTGTCCTCGATTTTCTCATAGTAACGTTTTGTTTACTAAAAAATAAAATACTAAAAAAAAAAATCCTACTAAAAAATAGTTTTGCTATTTTTAAGGTCATTTATGGCAACCCCAGAATGGATGAGAAATATTGCAGCATTGATATTGACATTGTGCTACAAGACATTGTGGAAAGGGGCAGAGTGAACTATTTGCATTCTGTTATGATACAGTTTTACAAAAATATTCAACTCTATTCATTGGCAGAATGAGGGAAATTGAGGAAAGTGAGGCACTAATTGTGCAACAGATGGATCGAGGCTGTAAAAGCAGTTGGAATTGGTCTTGGCTGAAACTTGAAACTACAATCAAGGTCCATGCAGTCAAACACACATTCATACTGTCTGACTTTTTTAAGAAAATTGAAAAAAAGGGTTGTGCTAAATGCACTCTCTGCATGAAGGAAATTAACTACAGAGATGTGATTGACGCTAAAAGATCTAACATGAAGATCTCCACCTTTGATGCAGCGCTGACTGTGAAATATGTCCTGAGGTCTAGGGGCAAGACTGGCATTGGCATGTTCAAAAGAGATGACATCAACATGGGGCCAATTGATAAAACTATAGTATAGTGAATGTTCATTGTGATTGTTTTTCCAAATAATGTCTGTTTGACATTTCGGAGATGTCGTAGCAACTTTCTAGCTAGCCGCGTTACAAAATAAACAAACCGGATTAATAACACAATGAAGATAATATGAACGAGAGGTGCTTTTGTTTTCGAAACAGGATATGCAACTGGATATTTCTCGCATACTCTAGATTCACATACTATCCAGTGTTAGCGCACCAAATACCCATTTTAAGAAAAAAAAACAAACAAAAAAAAAAACAATATGTAATACAAATCCCACCTCATTGTGATCTTACAATCATGACTCATCTTAAAAACAAAATGTTTGTTTATGCAGGATCAACTGTAGCAGTTAAACTGGAGAGTGTAGCTACTAGAACAGCGCTGGTAAAGGATGTTCGGCAGTTGTCCCCACAGCATCAGACTTTTTTTTCACTGGAGGCATTTCACTCCCTGATTTTGCACTTTGCACCAAAGCACACTGGCTTCTCCTTCCTTGGGATGTACAGCAGGTAAGTGTGTGATGTGAAAGAATGAGTACTTTCTGAAACTAATGCAGTCTAACACAGCAGCCCAACTGTCATTAAATGTGCTAAGCGATGCTTTTATGTTTTTTTCTATGTGGTGTTTTTACTTCTGGGTTTATTTACATATGCACCAGGGTTTCCGTTGTCCGGTAATTACCGGACATTGGCCGGAAAAAAAATGAAATGTCCGACTAAATTAAATCTCTCTGGTCAAATTGTCCGATTAAAATTGCCTAATAATCCCGCCCCCCTAACACAATCTGAATTTGAGAATAAGCCTAAAATGTATCCAGAGTGGACCAAGCTCGCCAAGATAGCCTGTGTAATCCCGGTCTCGAGTGTTCCTGCAGAGAGGGGGTTCTCGCTGCAGAATCGGATCAAGACGAAGCAGCGAAGTCGCCTTGCGGAGAACAAGGTTACGCGGCTTATGCGCATTGCAAGTTGTGGAGAGACACTGGGACGTTTTGATTTTAAGTCGGCAGCTGCACAATTCAGCACTGCAAAACAGCGTAAAAAGCAGCCTAAAATGACGCGAGACAATGTTACAGGCCTAGTCATTTGTGTGTTCCAGTTCATTTGACAAGGAGTCATTTCACGGTGGCCAATTTAAATGTTACCAGCTAAATGAGACATACTGAGCGTGTATAATTAAGTTCACTTGAGTAAAAACAATAGGCTACTATTCAGATATGTTATGTGGGGAAGAGGGATTGGTTTGTTAAACAATGAATGTGAAACGCCAATCGGACGTTCATGTTTTTTTTCCGTCTATTTGAAAGTTAGGCTAATAAACATGTTGCATTCTATACGGCCTGATTATGTCATTTTTTTAAGTTACATAGCCTGCCTCCAGTTTTCCTCAACTTGACTAATTAAGAGGCGATATTTGACCGGCATATCATCAAAATGTCCGTAAAATGAAACCTCTGCCGGTCACTTTGACCGGCACCATTTTTTTCTAGCGGAAACTCTGATATGCACAACTTGTAATGGGTACAAATTACACTTTTTCTACAGACTTCTCTTGGCAGCCCTGCATTTCAACCACAATGGCAGCAGAGAAGTTGCTCGAACCAGTGATGGTGAGGCGTGTTATGCGGTTCGCTATCCAAGGTTCCGCAAAGGTGGCTGGGTAGTCCGTCCTGTTAAGGAAAAGCCATCATATGGTGGGCAGTTTCAGAGAGTTCCTAAATATTAAGTAAGTCAGACCACGAGTTAGCAATGAATGTGATCTACACTTTTGCTTCCTTCTCCCAGCATATGCATCAGCCCTCATGGAGTCTCTGAGAGAGGAATACTCCAGGTAATCCCCACTCAGAGCAAGAATCGGCCACACCTATATCTGCGGTCATGAGCCTACTGAACACATCTCAATGATGTTTTGGACTCTATATATGGCTTGGGTCCCTTCTTTAAAACCCCTTAAACTGTATTGGACACAGCTATATTGCAAAAAAAACGTTACGGTTATAACACTGAAGTCTCTGTAGACACAAGTCAGGCATATGAGGTATCATTTGAAAGTTTAGTATCTGAACTTTGAGATAACATCACTTCTGCATTTATGTTACCAAAAATAACAAAATAATGCCTCAAAACACTCGCGATGAAAATTAGCGCCCCCTAGAGGCAAGGGGGTAGAACTATTTATATAAAAATAAAAGTCCTTCACATAACACCTAAATAGTCAAGTCATATATCAAATGAAAGCTCTCAATCTCAGGAATGTGTTTATTTATTTGCCCTAATACCACAGTTCAAAAGTTTTTCAAAAGAATCACAAAGTGAAATTATTTCTGTAAGTCCTCAAATACAAACATCTCTTTTATGCTTCGATAACTGCTGCTGTAAGGCCCAAATAGCCAAAAACGTATATCTTATACACTATATCTTCAGTTTATTTAAAAGATTAGCCATTGTTTACATGTCTGTTCACTTGGCTAAATAATCCAATGTTACATCTTAAATGTCCAGAACAAAATATGTGATCAATATGTTTTTGACTATTGATAATAATATGTTAATAATCATTTGAGATGTTGCACTGAACCATGAAAGTGTATCATAAATGTTACATTAAAGAATCGGTCCAAATATCCGACCTGACTGAATCACAGGTTTTCATTCTTCAGCATGACTTCTCCCATCTAAACACGTGTGTGTGTAAGTGACCTGATTCTCAGCGCTGTGTGCTTCAGATGTACAACAACCAGCTGTGTGTCCGCCTTGGGGCGCACCCATACTCAGCCCGAAATGTGCCTACAAAAGCAGCCTATGGAAACCTGGCACAGGTTCCTGTCCCCGAGCAAAGCATTTCTAATCATATACCATCTGCTACACACACACACACACACACACACACACACATGTACACCTGGTGAGCTGGATTCAACACACCAGCATGCATTATGACCAGCTGTGTCATTATCGCCACATCTGACTCTCCGTGACCTTTGCCCTCTGCATCTGTCTCTTCTGCAGTGTGTATGCAATCAGAAGTTGGGCTGTGTGGCAACTATAGTAACATTGTAGTAACATAGGTTTCACTTAGATATGGCACTACAATCTGATTGGATGAGATGTGCTCAAAGGCATTTTAAAATAATGAATATATTAATGCTCCAAGTTGCTGCATTGTTTAGTTACCGTAAACGGCTTAGGTTGACCCTTTAAGCGGTGAAGGTGTTTTTAAAGATGTCCTGTTTTAGTGGCATACCCAAAATTAAAGGCGTATAAATCGACAAAGAAAAAAAAGGAGGGTCAAATGTTTGGTATCATTGTAAAGAAAGATTTTCAGATTTATTTAATGATATCGATTATGATAAATCCTGAAACTCTCAGCCTAAGAAACTGCTGAAAAAATAAATAAACAAATAATTGAGCCATTTACTTTTTTCGTATTTTTCTGATTTGTCATTATATATCTCTGGGTGTAAATAAGCTGGCTCTGAAAAACTGCTTTTATTTTGTTCCCAATCAAGTCAAATGTATCTGAGCAAAATGTTGGGTTGATACGACAAATCAAAAGTTATAACATTACAAAAATCATTTATCATAGTGTCCAAAAACATCTCCAAACAAATAAAATATAATTGTCCATAAGAACTAATTACACATGCAAACACAACAATGACTAAAGGTTTGCATAGCATGCAGACATGATTTTAGTCATGAGATTTCACAGAATGAGTTTCATTCTGTGTCATTTGAGTCATCATTGAGTCTGTGTCATGTATTTGGCGCCATCTCCTGGTGGTCATATGTAACATTGTGCTTCATGTGGATTATCTAATGATCTATACATCTGATTATCTTGTGTGTGGACTCGTTTGAAAGATAATCATCTCATTCAGTTTCATTCTGTGTCATTTGAGTCATCATTGAGTCTGTGTCATGTATTTGGCACCATCTCCTGGTGGTCATATGTAACATTGTGCTTCATGTGGATTATCTAATGATCTATACATTTGATTATCTTGTGTGTGGACTCGTTTGAAAGATAATCATCTCATTCAGTTTCATTCTGTGTCATCTGAGTCATCATTGAGTCTGTGTCATGTATTTGGCACCATCTCCTGGTGGACATATGTAACATTGTGCTTCATGTGGATTATCTAATGATCAATACATCTGATTATCTTGTGTGTGGACTCGTTTGAAAGATAATCACCTCATTCAGTTTCATTCTGTGTCATTTGAGTCATCATTGAGTCTGTGGCATGTATTTGGCGCCATCTCCTGGTGGTCATATGTAACATTGTGCTTCATGTGGATTATCTAATGATCTATACATTTGATTATCTTGTGTGTGTGGACTCGTTTGAAAGATAATCACCTCATCTACTAAATAATTTTCAAACACAAAATATCACATATCATTAATTAAAGTAAATTCAATTCTGGTCTTAATGCAAATCGCTTATGTTGTGTATTGCTAAATTTAAAGTCAGATTGGATTACAGGATCTGCAAAATGAATAATACAAGTTTATACGTGCAGCCTGATCTCATGAAAATGATGCGACTGTGGCAACGCTTTTGCCAAGTTACATTAAAGATGCTGAAATGTTTTTTTTTCATGGAAATTTTTTTCCTTCTCCTTGAAATGTGAGCGCAGTGTAGTTCTAGCGGGAAGACTAGCAGCTGTACATCATCACACCATTAGCCGGGTAATTCCTAGCCAATCGCAGGTAAGCCATTGCTTTATAAGTCTGCTCCCAATCTATCACATTGCTGTTTCAGTGTGCTAAGATGGCAACCTCCACCACCCCACCACCACCTGTTGAGTCCCATCCCACACGGGGGTAGGCTCCTCGCCCCTGCCTCCTATCTCCGGCAGGATATGATGGTTCCGAGTACAACTCCCTCGGACTGCCGGACGGGGCCTACACCAAAGAGAGACATTACCTTTCCGTTCTACATTCATCAAATAAATGGCATCATAAACCTCACTCAAGCCTGTGTGTCTTCCCGATAGAAAGATATTACGGAAATAAGTGTTGTGATACATCTCATCGGTCTCTATGACAACTCTAGGCTTTAAACTGCAAACAAAAATGTGTCCGCTGTCTCTGATGCTTTCAACCTGTCATTCATTTTGGCGCAGCTTATGGAAAGTCTAGAATGGCTAAACATGCTAACGGCTCCTTTAAGTGGTTCATTACACGTATTGTGGCAGTTCTGAAGTGAAGTGTCCGCTGTGTGGCGCTAAAAGCGAGTTAAATGTTCTCCTAAACAGATGAGGTCAAAGGTTAATGCTCTCTTGCGTTTAAATCAACAAAACCGACGACCTCCCTAAACCTAACCGATAGTGTCAGAAAAAGCAAATGTGAGATGAATAACAAAACCATGTCATTTTGTGGCGCTTCTATGACACTTTGGGCTCACGTGTCGACTCGCGACTATCAATTGAGCTAATGTGCAATTTGATCACACTTGAACAAGCTTGTAAATGTAGTGGATTATGTAATGGAAATGTTCAAATAAGTAATTTGCTATTGTAAAAGTGTTTAGATGTAGTAAAATACAATTGTGTGAGCAACAGGGTGAAAAAGTAAGTGTTTATGAACTGATAATCTGCTGTTTTGCTGTGTTAAAAGGAATAAAAGTCATTGTTGTACTAGCGCCTCTAGTGTTCATTTCAACTGGCGCAATACGTACAATGAGCCACGTAAAAGTAAATTTAGGTAAACAAATGTGATTCTATGAGGCCAGGTTGGATATATGGTGGGTTCACCTGAGTTTGGGCCATTTGTAAGATCCGCTGGTCATAGTGTACGCTCTGATCTCCAGGTGTTGGATGTGCACGGCCAATATGTGGGCTGGTGGGAGAGTGGGCTGCTCTCTGGGTGTCTCACCTGCGCAGCTCTAAGCTTTTCCAGAACCAGGAGGCGGAGCCAGGAGCCCGATTGGAAAGGTTTGGCGACATTGGTGCACATGTCTCACATACTGAATCGGCCTGGCTGTGGAGACATTTCTCATCTCATAGAGATGCTTGGCAATGGCAAGTAAAGCCGTTTGTGCCTAAAAATGATGGAAATACAAACACATCCGGCAACCTATAGGAAAAGGTAGAGCACATGCTGATAACAATGTCAAAGGTCATCGGTTTGTTCATTTTATTAGTAATAAAATGTAGTTTGAGTGCACTGTAAGTCACAAAATCACCTTGATTGAGTCACAGATGACCAGTTCAGCAGAAAGCCAGTTGGAGACACTCTGCGTATCTGATGAGTGTCTGCAGCGGGCCGTCCTGCCACGGAACATCACTCACAAACCGACTGCTGCCCTCTAGTGGTGGGGCATCTAAAGGCACACACCCGACCCATACAGATGAAAGGGTTAGATCAGTGTTTTAACAGACAGAAAAAAAACACTAATGAGGACAGTTAATGTGCTATATTTTACTTTAGTTATGAACCGATCCAAAATCACGAGATATTAATAGGGATGTGCATGGTATTCAAATACCAAAATCACTATTCGGTTATTCTGCACGTGTTTAGGTTCGGGACAGTTTTTCCAAGTTGGTTATAGGGCGAGTTATGGGCTGTTGACACGTCCGTCGATGCCATGTAAACACACAATGGATGGACGTATTTGATTATTAGCGGATCCTGGCAGGGAGCTAGGGTGGCAATGCTCGCTGAGGTAGCAACACAGTGTACCTGCCAGGCCGCCCCTGCACAGAGCTAGCAAGAATGCGATGGGAGATAGGTGCCCCAAATTGTGCCACCCTGCCTCCACACAGCTTGCAAGATCACGATGGGAGACAGATGCCACAAATCGTGTCACCCTACCCCCACACAGCTTGCAAGATTATGATGGTAGAAAGGTGTACCAAATTGTGCAACCCGCCCCTGCACAGAGCTGGCAAGATCACGATGGGAGAAAGGTGCACAAAATTGTGCCACCCCACCCCTGCACAGAGCTCGCAAGTTTGCGATGGGAGATAGGTCCAGTCCAGTTGTTCCTGTATACTCATCTGCCCAAATTTTCAGTAAACACTGCCCCTATGCCGTAGACCAAAGTGATCCCTTTGCCCATTCGCATCATTGCCATCATGTCACACTAGATGCATACCGTGCCTGAGCTAACTGTACCGTGCCCAAGCCCGCCTCTTCAAGTGGGCCAAGGCACGGTTCAGCATACCGAGCAATCACACTAGTCAAACAAACTGGACATTGGGGGACAAACGGGCACGGTACAGACTGCCTAGTGTGAGTGCACCCTAAGAATAGGCCTACTATGTTGCAGGCAGTGACAGAGATGTTTACAGACGTCCACGAGCTCTAGAGTTCAGAACCTGAACTGGATGGCAATCCTGAAATACATGCAGAGCTTCAATGCCCTTTGACTAATGAAGGCTTTACAAACCAGACCTGCTTGAAATCAGGAAAGTGATCATGTGTCTCCCTCTAGAGCTGAATCAAAGAATGACAACACTGAAGAAAAAGAGGTAAAACAAAGAGGATGATCATGAAGATCACACGTGACACACACATCACATACAGTATGAGATACATATTTTATGTTGGGTAGTAACTAACTAAAAGTAGCCATGCTGATTACTTTCCTAGAGCCGAGATTTGTTCTATGAGTATCTATGTAGCATGACAAAATGGCAAACACAAAAATAAAAAATTTAACTAAACAAAACAAAAATACACAAGACAAAAACAACAAAAGAAACTGTAAAAAAAAAAAAAAAATCAAAACCAAACATGATGAAACAAAAAAAATTAAACAAAAAAGATAATAAAAATATTATGACAAAAAAACTCCCCAAAAAACAGTGATCCTATATAAAAAACAAGATGAAACAAAATGGCAAAAAATATAAAGCAATTTTTACAAAACAACTAAACAAAAATAAATTAAACAAAAATAAACAAGACAAAAACAACAAAAGAAACAATAAAAAAAGCTAAACAAAACACGATGATACAAAAACAAACAAAACAATTATAAAAAAATTAAAACAAACAACAAAATAAAAAATAAAAAAACAAAACTAAAAATATTTAAATAAGCAAAAAACTAAACAAAATGAACAAAAAAGTAACAAAAGTCCTGAAAACAACAAAAAAAGATATGAAAAAGTAAACAGAAAAAATTATGAAACAAAAATCTAAAAATAAAATAAAATTCAACAACAAAACCAAATACATACATTTTATATATATATATATATCTATAACTCAACAAAGAAACTAAAACAAAACAACAATGATATCAAACAAAAGATTGTTTCCCAGAGTCAGATCTTCACCTCCTTCCTCCAGGTCTCCATCTAAGGCATCTCTCACATGTTCAGGACGGGGTCAAGGGGTCATTCACAGAGTGAGGTGCTTAACTGACCTCCCCTCTCAGGGGACATTGTAGACATCTACACAGACAACAGTGTTCCCTCTCTGATACCCATCATCATCCGATAATCCAGGAAAATCTGGATGGCCGTCGAGATTACATTTGCTTGTTTGGGGAGTGACCAGAGGCGGAGACGAATTAACAAGAGTCTTGCAACTGGATGAAGAAGAATAGCGGCCTAACACACACACACACATATTCACCAAAGTCTCTCTCTTCCTGTTGTTCGGACTTTTGCACGGTAGATTCATCTGAGAATCAGAAGGGATGTAAACTGCACCAGGACTCTACAGAAGGATCAATAAACTCTCATCATGAGACCTGCATGTGCTCAAATGAAGCTCTTTACCTGCTGAACTCTGGTGATGAGTCGTGTCCACACCGTCTGTGCATTAGTGCCCTGACGGGCGAGGTAGTCACGGCAACACTGAACTATAACCATACATTAACAGCGGACACACAGTGGCGCAACATGTTACCAGATGCTCCGGCTGAATCACAACTGGTCATCAGATGCATTAATTATCCTGACGTTATGAGATCAATGGGTGAATGTCATCAAGGGAACATTTCGACCCTAAAACAAAGAATTAAGAGCATTTTGCATAAAGTATATAAATCCAATTTGTTTTAGATTAGATTTTGACATTATTTTCAGAACAATTTTGCACATTTTCACCCTCAATTGAACTCTCATTAGCATAATGCAGTCATGAAAATGATACTTTTTGCATACAATGGATAAGTGTTCCTTCAAATTTGGGTCCACCCATTTGCCCTCCGATCGTCTGGTGGACTACGGGTGTTACAACGGTGTGAATGTGGGTCATACTGACGATCTGGGTTCGAATCCTGCCTTTTGTCCCACTTTTCCCCCCCCATGTCTCCACTCTTAAAGTGATTCCTCGCAGTGATTTGGTTAATTTTGTAAAAGAAAGTTAGGGGTTGGTGTGGGGTGTCTGTGGGACTCTAATAAACAGCACAAATGCTGCAGTGATTTAATAGTATTTAAACTGGGGTGTAAAAGTATCTGCCACTCTTTGCACTTATATGCAATTGTAGCGGTGGTGCACTAGCGACTGATGCTAGGGGCTGTAGCCTATAGCCTCCTTGTTAGCGCACCCGCCTCCCATGCCAGAGACGCCAGTTCGAGTCCCGTTTGGAGCGGGGCGACCAGGGCCGGTTACACAATATAAGTTGCTTCTTCAATTTGGAATACCCAATTCCCACTACTAAGTAGGTCCTCGTGGTGGTGCGGTTACTCACCTCAATCCGGGTGGTGGAGGACGAATCTCAGTTGCGTCCGCATCTGAGACCGTCAATCGGCGCATCTGATCACGTGACTCGTTGTGCACGACACCGCGGAGACTCACAGCATGTGGAGGCTCATGCTACTCTCCACAATCCACACACAACTCACCACACGCCCCATTGAGAGAACCACTAATCACCACCACGAGGAGGTTACCCCATGTGACTCTACCCTCCCTAGCAACCGGGACAATTTGGTTACCCCATGTGACTCCACCCTCCCTAGCAACCGGGACAATTTGGTTACCCCATGTGACTCCACCCTCCCTAGCAACCGGGACAATTTGGTTACCCCATGTGACTCCACCCTCCCTAGCAACCGGGACAATTTGGTTACCCCATGTGACTCTACCCTCCCTAGCAATTTGGTTACCCCATGTGACTCTACCCTCCCTAGCAACCGGGACAATTTGGTTACCCCATGTGACTCCACCCTCCCTAGCAACCGGGACAATTTGGTTACCCCATGTGACTCTACCCTCCCTAGCAACCTGGACAATTTGGTTACCCCATGTGACTCTACCCTCCCTAGCAACCTGGACAATTTGGTTACCCCATGTGACTCTACCCTCCCTAGCAACCGGGACAATTTGGTTACCCCATGTGACTCTACCCTCCCTAGCAACCGGGACAATTTGGTTACCCCATGTGACTCTACCCTCCCTAGCAACCGGGACAATTTGGTTACCCCATGTGACTCTACCCTCCCTAGCAACCGGGACAATTTGGTTGCTAAGGAGACCTGACTGGAGTCACTCAGCACGCCCTGGATTCAAACTCACAACTCCAGGTGTGATAGTCAGCGGCAATACTCGCTGCTCAGGCACCTTTTGTTGCTTTTTGCACTTAGTGTGAATTGCATCGTTCTAAACATAAACCATTTAAATATTTATTGTGTTTTCAAAAATTATGACTGTCATTTCCAGCACACCAAACAATTTGGCTCCTAATGAAGTTTTATTTTTAGCAAAAGTTAGTGTGCTTGTTAACCAAGTGCACAAAAGTGTCAGTGAAGAACATGCTTGAGATTAAATTCTATTGCACTTATACAGTGTTTTTTTAACCTTAGCGGTATTCAAAGCGCTTTGCACTGCATCTCAATCACCCATTCGCACCCACACCCACCCACACACACACACACACACACCCCCTAATGACGACAGAGCTGCATGCTAGGTGCTAGCCTGCCATTGGGAGCAACTTGGGGTTCAGTGTGTTACCCAAGGACACTTCGGTATGTGGAGTCATGTGGGCCGGGAATCGATTGCGATTAGTGTCCGACCCGCTCTACCACCTGAGCCACAGCCATCCCATAATATCACATGCGAGCAGAAATTTTTTTAGCAATAAAGCTAAAAGTGTGAAAAATCGCTATTAGAATTGGCCTTAGCAAGAGAAAGGAGTGGGTCATTTTAAAAAAAATAAAAATGTCATTTCCAGCACAGAATCCTATTAAACACATTACAGAATCTGAGATGTGCTGGAAATGACGCTGTGATGGGAATTTTCATGACAGAAATCTCCTGTGATGCATGAACATACACTGTTGTACACTGTTAGGAGTGCTAAACGTGACCAAAGTGGAAGAAACACACATTAATATTTGAAGTAATACTCTAAAACCAGCATGAATGTACATTTGTGCAACAAAAACTCACAGTTGACCTTCACAAGGACCGTTTTTGCCCTTTCAAGAGACGGTCTTTCAGTCGGTGTGTGTTTGGTCATCTCTAGAAGTCTCTCGAGCTCTCTCGGCATGGCCAGTTCTTGATTCACATATTAACCTTGGCTGTAGCCCAGAGGATCGCTGCGACCCCGTACACGCACGCCTGGAGATGAACGGACTGTAACAAAACACATTTATATGATTGGACAACACGGTGTAACTACAAGGCAACGGTTGCCATAGAGACAAACCTTTCCCGTCACAATTCCGTGCTCTTGAAATTCAGGAGCCAGGACAAATACATCACAGGAAGCTGTGAAGGACGACAGACGACAGGAAATGAATTATTTTCTAAAAAGCGTTCGCCCATGCAAAACTCACTGTTACGATTCTAGGGTGTCGTGGGTGGTTGCCAGGGCATTGCTATGTGGTTGCTATTGTGTTCTGGGTTCAGTTCAGAGTTGCTGACTGGCCCAATTTATGCATCAGTTTGTTTATTTTTTTTAAGTGAGATACTCTCACGTGTTTCTCGTTCTGCATGTAAAGTTGTTCTTGTTACATTATATTAACGTATACATGAATACATGAACAGATGTTGAAGTTATCAGGTGTTCTGCGACGATCATTCAATTAATCTATAGAAAACTGACATGAACTGAAGGAGCCGTCTGGTTCAGCCAAAGCCAGTTTACTAATAACGTTCAGAAAACGCCATTTTTTAGACGTAGTCTACCATTATAACCATTTAAAACCACGGTACCATCTTGAACACCATCATTGTACCATAGCTCCGCCATATTATTGCTGGAAGGTTCTGTATATTTATAAATACTAATGACAGAAAACAGTAACATAACATTGTGTGAATATTGAGAAATTAAGTGAATGGGGGTCTGGGTATCTCAGCGAGTATTGACGCCGACTATCACACCAGGGTGTGCTGAGTGACTCCAGTCAGGTTTTCCTTAGCAACCAAATTGGCCCAGTTGCTAGGGAGGGTAGAGTCACATGGGGTAACCAAATTGGACAGTTCAACCAAAAATGACAATTCTCTCATTATTTCCTCACCCGCATGCCATCCCAGATGTGTGACTTTATTTCTTCTGCAGAACACAAATGAAGATTTTTAGATTATTTTCAGCTCTGTGGGTCCAAAACTTTGAAGCTCCAAAAAGCACATAAAGGCAGGATATAAGTAATCCAAACGACTCCAGTGGTTTAATCCAAGTCTTCAGAAGAGATATGATAGGTGTGGGTGTAAAACAACGGAAGCCTTGAACCGCACTGTTTTAGGTGTCTTAGGCTCAGGAAGGAAGAAGACCTTTTTTTTTTTCTAAATGTGTTTTTGTTCTCTCTCTCTCTCTCTCTCTCAAAAAAAAAAAAAAAAAAAATTGTCTAAAATTTTGTTTCTCAAAAAATAATAATAAAAAATGGTCTCAAATTTTGTTTCTCAAAAAAAAAAATGGTCTAAAATTTTGTTTCTCAAAAAAAATTAAAAAATAAAAATTCTCAAATTTGTTCTTAAAAAAAAAAAAAAAAAAAAAAAAATTCACTAAATTTTTTTTTCTCTCAATTATTTTTTTTCTCCTCTAGAGAAAAAACATGTGAATGTTTTTTCTTGCTAGCTAACAATTAGCATGCGATATCATCATCGGCCACCAGGTGTCACTATCAGTATGCATGAAATCTTATAATGACATCTGTGTTACTTGATCTGTTGAATTTATAGTTGTATAATACTCTAACATAACGTTTTGCATATATTAATCATGGAAAGGAACATATATAATGTTAGCATGTGGCTAGAGTCCATTTCTATATTTTGTTTTCTTTGCTTATTGATATTATGCTTGAAGTCCACTATAATAAGAAGCAATGCTAATCATATATTCATTTATGCAATCAGTTTAACATATATTCATACCGTCACTGCTATTCATGCATGATGCCTTATGTGTCCAATATTCCCATGAGACCATGTATTCATTTAATCCTCTAATATACCAGTTTGTTACCCTTTGACCTGCTGGTTGCCCTTTTGACCTCACAAGGCTTCAGAGCTGGGAGAGAGAGCATAATGATTGTTTTTAAGAAACGTGCAGACCTGGTACACAACATGTTACATGTTCTAAATTTGTATTTAATTATGAGGTTCAAATACTTCATTTTGGTGACTTTTTATGCACTCATTTGTGCTGGGTTAGCTGGTCTGCACGAGCACGCTTTTTGATGCACTGAAAATATGTACTACAATGTTGTCAAATTGCTTACCAAGTATAAGCACCGTACAGTGTTTGACATCTTTTTGAACATATGTTCAATATTCTGCGACAATGGCGCTGCTACCTGCTTTCTCTCCTGCTATTTTCGCGCCATTTTCACTATCCAGCTGGATGCCGTTGGCCTCACCGATTTAGCGCGGGAAAGTTTGACGTTCGACATCCGGTTTCGCGGGTGTAAGGGACCGTCTGAAAACTCCACTCACTATATTATAAACACAGGAGACGTTCACTCATTCAGTTCATCTGCAAGTTATACATGAAAAAAATAACAAATCTGTAAAATACATTTTCACATTCAGAATGTTCTTATAACTTTTTAGAGACAGACATACAGGTGATATTATTACATTATGATCAATTATACACAGTAATACATTTTATAGGATAGAAGGACTTACTACTTAATCACTAAAATAGCCTTTAAAATGAGTAAATATATTTTAGGTGAATTTTAGTGATTTTTTTCTATAAAATAATTGGTTACTTACATAATTGATCATACTGTAATAATATCACCTGTAGTGTGTCTGTCTGTCCTCTGGGAAGCTATAAAAACATTCTGAATGTGAAATTATGTTAGTACAAGTGCGGTTCAGGGCTTCTGTAAGAACCAGATCAATATTTAAAAAAAATTAAATTCTTACTATAAATTTTCCTCCTTGCCCAGTCCGTGCCGATATAGACTTTTTGGGTGTTTCTCACCCACACCTATCATATGGATTATTTTTTATGCTGCATTCGTGTGCTTTTTGGAGCTTCAAAGTTCTGGTCACCATTCACTTGCATTGTTTGGATCTGCAGAGCTGAAAATAATCTTCTAAAAATCTTCAATTGTGTTCTGAAGATGGAAGAAAGTCACACATCTGGGATGGCATGAGGGTGAGGAAATAATGAGGGAATTTTCGACTCTGATCAGATTTGATTCAACTGTATCACATCATTTAGAGGCACTGAAACCTGAAGTGAATCTTTTTAAAGAGTCATCACAGTCGTCTAATTGAGCTATTACAGTGTCTGAAGGATGATTTCACTGTAGAAATGGCCAGAACACAGAATGCAGTTCGTGACGTGTGTGTGTGTGCGTGTGTGTGTGCGTGTGTGTGTGTGTGTGTGTGTGTGTGTGTGTAAGAGCAACAGTGCTGTTGTGCTCTCCCTTTCCATCACCACAATGCTCAAGGACTCTCACTATAAACATCACATTTAATCTACAGTTTCGTGGCTTTTAGACCATGTCTGCCATGCCATCTTCATGAATGTGAATGAATGGTTAAATTTTACAATCGTTCTTTCCCTGGATAGTAGGACTAAAATATTTACTCAGATGCACAATAATTACCTTAAAAATACACATCTATTATGATGAACATGTTACATTTTTTAATTCGAAGTCAGCAAATATTGAAATTTTTCCAAGGGTTAAAAAAATAATAATAAAAAAACAAAATGTCTAAATAACCATCCAGAAACAGTATAAAATAAATAAATAAATAAAAATAAAAAATAATTATAATGTCTAAATAACCATCCAGAAACAGTATAAAATAAATAAATAAATAAAAATAAATAATAATAATAACGTCTAAATAACCATCCAGAAACAGTATAAAATAAATAAATAAAAATAATAATAATAATAATGTCTAAATAACCATCCAGAAACAGTATAAAAATAAATAAATAAAAATAATAATAATAATGTCTAAATAACCATCCAGAAACAGTATAAAAATAATAATAATAATGTCTAAATAACCATCCAGAAACAGTATAAAATAAATAAAAATAATAATAATAATAATAATGTCTAAATAACCATCCAGAAACAGTATAAAAATAAATAAATAAAAATAATAATAATAATGTCTAAATAACCATCCAGAAACAGCATAAAATAAATAAAAATAATAATAATAATGTCTAAATAACCATCCAGAAACAGTATAAAAATAAATAAATAAAAATAATAATAATGTCTAAATAACCATCCAGAAACAGTATAAAAAAAAAAACGAAATCCAATTTATAGCTGAAAATAGTTTGGAAAAATGTTTTATTATGATTTCATATAAACTTTTGTCCATCGAATCAAAGTCAGGTACTGTAACCAACATGCTTGTCGCTCTTTTGTTATTAAAAATGAAAAACGAATAAAACAGAGACGACCCCTTTAGACCCTCATGACTGTGGGTATGTTGATATATATATTTTTAATACACATTTAAATACACAGAAAACTTCTTCATATTTGTCATTTTTAAAATTAATGATATTATTATTATATATTTTTGTAAATATTATTGAAAACTTTTTTTTAAATGAATGATTAAAATGTATACACTCACACGTACTGAAGGTGCAAATTAATTATTTTACTTGATGGTACACCCCAAAATTAAAGCCCTATAACTCGACAAAAAAACAAAGTTTTTAAACACTCGACCCTCTTTCATATTTTTAATTATATAGATTATGAAAAATTCTGAGAGTCTGAGAAACTGCTGAAAAAAATCACAACAAATAAATTTTGTGTTGATTTGATAAATCAATCAAAAGTTACACCATTACAAATATAATTGATCATAGTGTCCAAAAACATCTCCAAACAAATAAAACATAATAATTGTACATAAGAACTAATTACACATGCAAACACAACAATGACTAAAGGTTTGCATAGCATGCAGACATGATTGAGTTTCATTCTGTGTCATTTGAGTCATCATTGAGTCTGTGTCATGTATTTGGCGCCATCTCCTGGTGGTCATATGTAACATTGTGCTTCATGTGGATTATCTAATGATCAATACAGCTGATTATCTTGTGTGTGGACTCGATTGAAAGATAATCATCTCATTCAGTTTCATTCTGTGTCATTTGAGTCATCATTGAGTCTGTGTCATGTATTTGGCGCCATCTCCTGGTGGTCATATGTAACATTGTGCTTCATGTGGATTATCTAATGATCAATACATCTGATTATCTTGTGTGTGGACTCGTTTGAAAGATAATCACAGCCTCTAAGAAATGAT
>JAVLUX010000222.1:70000-72500 GCA_032164185.1 Moxostoma hubbsi
CTGGAGTCGTGCCCTTCACCACTGCCAGCTGGCACGAGAACATTATTATCTGCTGAACAATACTTACAACATGCTTAACAACATGGGCACACTTTATGAAATATGCTATCTGCTCTTATTCCTGTTTGTTTTAAGGTTGATCAAACTGAGTGAAAAGCCTAAATAATTCACAGTGATGATTTCACAATCACTGCAGACAGAGCTTGACCTGTGTTGAACCCAAAACACTCCTTAAATCACCTTCAATTCATGTCAACACTGTAATGTGCCACTAGATGGCAGTGCATCACTGAGCGTTTTACACAAAGGTCACATGAACTAGCAATGAACAACATTTTTACAGCATTTAATGTTAAATTCATCATGTAGAAATTCATTTTTAAAATCAAAAGTTGCATATGTTAACATTAGTAGCAACTAGCATGAACTAACATGAACAATTAGCAAAAAACTGTGCATTTCGTGCATTGTTTGTTCATGATAACTAATGCATGAACTAAAAGTGCCACCAATTAAATGAAGAAAACGTACAATATTTTATTTTGTCATTTTGTTGAAGATTACTCAATATAATTTGAGTGCTCTGTATTTAAAATGCTTACATTTGTAAGTGCTTTTATGAGTGCAAAATTCATGTAATGTGTATAATGTGAATATGAATTGAAAACTGGGTGAGCGACGGGCGCCACCTGGTGACGAATCTGTGTTAACACGCTAATAATGTGCAACAGACGAAGAACTCATTACGGTAATTTCACCCAAAAATGAAGAATGCCAGTGCAAAAAAAAATGCAACCTGATCTTATAGAATAACGCTAGCATAACAAAATGTTTTGCTAACTAGTTTTTACATGTCTCGTTGTACGTATCACGCCAGTTTCCTAGAGGTGCTACAGCAACGATGGCTTTCATTCACTTCCACACAAATCACAAGTAAAACGGCAGATTATCAGTTCATAAACACTTACTTTTCGCCCTGTTCCGGACACAATGCCATCTTGTGACTACAATAGCACATGACTCATTTGAACATTTGCGTTACATAACCAACTACATTTACAAGCTTGTTTGAATGTGATTAAATTGTGCGCTAGCTAAACCGATAGACCATTGCACTTGTAATGTAAGGATTCGGGACGCGAGTCCATGCGTGAGCTGAAAGTGTCATAGAAGCGCCACAAAATGACAATAAAATACATTAGATACTTACGCCACATTATTTTTTCATCATATATCCATCATACATGCTCATCATGTTAGCGTCATGCTAACACATGTTAGCATCGCCTAGCGAAGTGCTAAAACATGTTAAAAACGTGCTAGCATCATGCTAACACATGCTAGCATCGCCTAGCGAAGTGCTAAAACATGCTAAAAACGTGCTAGCATCATGCTAACACATGCTAGCATCGCCTAGCGAAGTGCTAAAACATGCTAAAAATGTGTTAGCATCATGCTAACACATGCTAGCATCGCCTAGCGAAGTGCTAAAACATGCCGAAAACGTGCTAACATCGTGCTAACACATGCTAGCATCGCCTAGTGAAGTGCTACAACATGCTAAAAATGTGTCAGCATCATGCTAACACATGCTAGCATCGCCTAGCGAAGTGCTAAAACATGCTAAAAACGTGCTAGTATCATGCTAACACATGTTAGCATTGCCTAGCAAAGTGCTAAACCATTCTAAAAACGTGCTAGCATCATGCTAACACAAACATAACACCTACATGCTACCATCATGAAAAACACATGCTAGCAACATTCTATGACCATTATTTTAGTGCTTAACAACAAGTTACTCTTCAATGCTATTTGAAGAGTTTTGCCACGGCAAGCAACACTCACATTTTCTTCAGGAAATGTACCTATCTAGTATCAATTCAAAACAAATATTTGATAATATCAAATCTAATCTAATGTAAGCCACAAAATTTTATATATAAGAAAAAATCATGTAGCCATGATTTGTTGCCACAAAATGACGTGATTTTGTTATTAATCTCACATTTGCTTTTTCTGACACGATCAGTTAAGTTTAGGGTAGGGAGGACACCAGGGATGACCTCATCTGTTTAGGAGAACATTTAACTCGCTATTAGCACCACTTAATGGACATTTCACCTCAGAACTTCCACGATACATGCAACGAACCACATATTATAAGCTGGCATTTTCATGCCATCAGACTGTTAAAAAAAACACCCTTGCATTCAGTTTTATTTTTCATCAAATATATGTGTTGTATGACATTAGAAGACTTGAACAACCCTTTAAGATGATCAGAAACATCCAGTCAGTCATGTGTGTTCAAACGTTTTGGCTGGTATTGCAAATCTCTTCACTCCTTCATCTCTCTGTTCTGTCATTTCATGGTTTATTAATGTCACTAAATCCAGTGAGAGCAGCTCTGATGTTCTGCTGCTCTTCTCGTGTCCAGTTTCTACTCTGTGTCACAATGTCTCTCTCTCTCTCTCTGTCTCTCTCTCTCTCTGTCACT
>JAVLUX010000222.1:77500-145000 GCA_032164185.1 Moxostoma hubbsi
AATAAATCGCTCTAATTTCAAAAATGGCACATCGGATGAAACTAGAGACTCGAATCTTTTGACTCAAACAGGTTTCAATGTAAAAACTTAATGAGGTTTCTCACCAGATGTAGTTTTGTTGGCGTTTCCACCAAAGACACTAAGACAAACTCCGCTGTGATCAGCGCCATGTTGCTTTGTCACAAAAATGTAACCCTTTACTGACAGCACAGATTCTCCTGAACTGAGATCAGTTGGTTTAAATGAATTTAAATTATGTTTTGCATATAGCAAAGCCAAAATGCAACGTCCACGCATGTGGACGCAGGATCGTGCGAGATTAAATCGTAGTTTTAATGTTCGTTTTAGGGTTTACAGCGTTATGTCGTCATGGTAACAAAGTTGTAAAATAGAACTTGGTTACTAAGTGATTTTATAACACTAAAATCAGGTTAACACACATGTTACGTCTTGTTATACTTCTGAGATGGTGAATATTTTAGCTTTTTTTTTTAAAGAAAAAGGTGTCGATTGACCTTAAATTGTATTGAACCCAGAATATTCCTTTAAAGTTTAGGGTCGAGAGGTCGGATTTGTTGATTTCAAACTCGATAGTCAGTCATAGGGGTTTGGAACAACATGATGCTGAGTAAATAATGACAGAAAAGTCAGTCATCTGCAGTTCAGATGTTTTTCAGCACTTATAAAAAGTGTAGTGAATATTCTGCTTTTATTACTGCTCAGCTTACATTATATTATTACAAACACTGCTATTATACAGCTGGAGAGTGGATCAAATAACAGTTGAGTTTTGGGATAAAACCTCTATACTCTGCCCACATACTCTAATAGTATAGTAAGAATAGACTTGTCTTACCATATATTCTATAGTTTAATATCTCTGTAACTTTCAGAACATACATTTTACTCTGTATTTAATTTAATACAGTATTTGATGTAAAGTTGATATTTTAGTAAAAGTGTGCCACAGCTATCCTGAAGAAAATACAGCATTTAAAAAAAATAATATATATACATATGTATATACAGAACTGAATTAAGCCGTTTCTGTCTCATAACAGCAATGTCAGCAGATCTCACAGTGTAATTGCACAATACTGCGGACACAAAGATATGGGCAAATGTGTTAAAACAAGCATCATGTACAAACACAATGTCTGAACTCAGATACTGAGCAATAAATGAGACATATTTTCCTCCATCTTAAAAATCTTTCATATTCACACAGATTTATTCGTTTAAATATCATTCGTTATTTATTATCGTAATCTGTGGTTCACACTGACACATGAACAGAAAAGTCAAACAGCTGACGGGGGGTCATTACTGCAAATCAGAGAGACAGAGCTGAGAGGACAGCGTGAAATTAGACCAGTTTTTATTGTCATATTGCTAAGAACTGCTCTCACCTGTTGCTTCTCTCCTATTTGAGAGCAAACTTTACTATGTGATGTTTTGGAAGTCATATTGACATGTTCAATGGAGCAGGAACATGATAAACATGAAGGCTGAAGATGAAGCTCAATATAATAAAACATATCCAGGTCACATTTCAACCAGAAATCTAAAGGGAAATAAATAAATAATATACACACACACACACATACACACACATATATATATACACACACACACACATACACACACATATACACACAAACACACATATACACACACACACACATATACACACACACACATATATACAAACACACACACATTAACACACACACTCACACATATATACAAACATATACACACGTATATACACACACACACTTATATACAAAACATACAATTATATACAAAACACACACACACACACACACATATATACACACACACACTTATATACAAAACATACGATTATATACAAAACACACACACACATATATACAAACATGCACACACACGCACGCACACACACATACATATACACACACACACACACTCACACATATATACAAACATATACACACGTATATACACACACACACTTATATACAAAACATACAATTATATACAAAACACACACACATACACACACACTTATATACAAAACATACGATTATATACAAAACACACACACACATACACACACACACATATACACACACACGTATATACACACACACACTTATATACAAAACACACACACACACACACACATATACACACACACACTCACACATATATACAAACATACAAACATATACACACACGTATATACACACACACTTTTATACAAAACATACGTTTATATACAAAACACATACACACACACACATATACACACACACGTATATACACACACACACACACACACACACACTTATATACAAAACACACACACACACATATATACACACACACACTCACACATACATACAAACATATACACACACGTATATACACACACACTTTTATACAAAACATACGTTTATATACAAAACACATACACACACATATACACACACACGTATATACACACACACACACACACACACTTATATACAAAACACACACACACACACACACTTATATACAAAACACACACACACACACACACATGAGTAGATGAGTATATATGTATATATATATATATATATATATATATATATATATATATATAGTGAAAGATGAGTAGCTTGCTTCCCTTAAAGAATAATATTGTCTGCAGTTTTACATTTCTTCCCTGAAAATGATCATTCCTCGTCTGTCGCTCACTTCGACGTTGTGTCGAAGAAGTGACACTAGGGGTCTCTCTTGAGCGCCGAATATACCTCTGATCTATGAAAAAAGACCCGCCGCAAACCTGCCGCCACTGGCCAAGCCCCATCTGCTCACCAAGGGCCTCCTCCTGCGGCTAAGAAACGCGCAGCTCCGCCTCAACTCGGGCCCAGCTCTCAGCCCCGGCGCCGAGCGCCCCGCAGGAAGTGCATGCCCCCCGTTTCACGGAGTCCCTCGAGGAACCGGAAGGCTCCCAGGCGCTCCTGAGACAATCGACCCAGAGACCAAGATGTTCGCTCCAGAGCTGGTAAGCAGACCACTCCGTCCCCCGGTGGAGGGCCGGGAGGAGAATCCTTGTTTAATTTGCCCGGTTCTCAATAAAAGAGCTATTTCCTTTGTCTCTGGGTCACCTGGACCGCAAATGCCATTCCCACGGCACTCTGCCGCCACACCTCAACAGTCCTGGGATGCTGGACACAGACCCCCCCCCCCCTTCAGTCCATGACTGTTCCCCGGCCGGCCGGTTCTGATGAGTCTAGAGGATGCCTCCACCGGACCTCCTCCTCAGTCACTAACCCGCCCCCTGCCGGGTGTGCGGATCAAGGTAAGTGCTTCGAGTCTTTTCTCAGCACCAGAGCCTCGGGACGCACTTTTTCCTCCCGACACCGTCCGCTTTACCACAGTACACGGTGAACATGCCAAATTCCTGTGCGCGGAGATCGCGACCCTCTTACTCAAAGACGCAATAGAGCCTGTCCCTCCAACCGAGATGAAGAAGGGTTTCTACAGCCCTTACTTCATCGTACCCAAGAAAAGGCGGCGGCTTACGACCGATCTTGGACTTGCGAGTTTTCAACCGGGCTTTGCACAAACTCCTGTTCAAAATGCTCAAGCAAAAATACACCTTAACTTGCGTCCGGCATCTAGATTGGTTCGAAGTGGCAGACCTGAAGGACTCGTACTTCCACGTCTCAATATTGCCTCGACATCGACCCTTTCTACGGTTCGCATTCGACGGCTAGTCGTATCAGTACAAGGTCCTCCCCTTCGGCATGTCCCTGTCCCCTCGCGTCTTCACACAGGTCGCAGCGGCAGCTAGGAGGAGGCAACCCCAGCCCTTTTGTTGCTGTGTCCGGTGCGTGCTTTGCGTACCTTTGTGGACCGCACGCAGAGCTTTAGATGTTCTGAGCAGCTCTTTGTCTGCTTTGGTGGACGATGGAAAGGGAACACCGTCTCCAAACAGAGGTTAGCTCACTGGTTCGTTGATGCTATTTCCTTAGCCTATCACACCCAGACCGTGCCCGCCCCCTTGTGGGTTCGAGCACACTCCACGAGAAGTGTGGCATCCTCGTGGGCACTGGCCCATGGCACCTCCCTAGCAGACATCTGCAGAGCAGCGGGCTGGGCAACACCCAGTACCTTTGCCAGATTTTACAATCTCAGGGTTGAGTCGGTCTCGTCCTGTGTTTTGTCAGGTCCGAGCCGGTAGAACACGGTACGTGGCACAACCGACCAGGTGTTCCACTTGCAGCTTGCGCCCTTCACCAAGTTGATCCAGTGCGCCTTCTGTCCCAGGTTAGCCACTGAGCGTCGCTGCCTGGATGTTGTTTCCTCCCTAGCCATCTGGCCTGCGAATTTAGCGGAGCAATTTGCGGCCAGACCCACTATGAGTCACAGGTGCTCTGTACTGGGTTCGGGCTCCACGGGCATGGTTCCCTCTTCAGGCTAACTCCCCGTGATGTATTTTCAGCGGTATGGTCCCCCTGTTGGCGGACCCGCGTTTCCCACCGGCAGCCCCTCTGCCCAGGCCACCATGCCTGTAGAGTCCCCCCCTCATTTGGCTGGACCTACCACCATGCCATGTCCCACGTCCAGCTTCACAACCCTCGTGGTGTATTTGCCACACATTACCTCCCACTAGACTGGGCAGGGTGTGGCATCCACAGGGTCTTTCCCTCCTGAAATAATAGGAAATTATCGGACTCCCTGGACGCAGCTCCCTCGCCTCTGGCCCCACACTGCAGCCCCGGCACGCCAGCGCTGACGAGCTCCAAAGACGCCTCTCTAGGCCTCTTCCTCAGTCTCTAACCTGCCCCCTGCTGGGTGCACGGAGCAAGGTAAGTGCTTCAAGTCTTCTCTCAGCACCCAAGCCTCGGGACACTCTTCTGCCTCCCAAAGTGCTATTTCCTGCTCCCCCCCTGGGAAAGACCACCTTCCCCGACTTAAGATAGGCCCCAGCCGCTTCATGTCCTATGTGAGAGACATAGTGAGAGAGAAGGCCGCGGCTGCTGGGCTTGCTCCCATGCTAGTCATATAGCACCTGTTTCCCCCCTCAAGGGTGCGGGAAACCTAAGGTCTGTATGCAAAATCTCTTTCGGGCATTGGAGAGGGCTACGTGCAGCCAGTACAGGCGCCTCTATCATGCAGTAGCCTGCTTTGCACCTGTTTCGACAGTTCACGTAACACGGTCAGTGCGTGGCGCTTTTATATGGGACCCCTTGTGTCACTTCATTCGACACAACGTCGAGTGAGTGACAGAAGGGGAACGTCATGGTTACTCTCGTAACCTCCATTCCCCGAGGTAGGGAACGAGACGTTGTGCCCCTTCTGCCACAGTAACTTATTTTTGGCTCTTCAGTGCAAAATCCTGACTGGCATTCGCTACCCCGCTTCCCTTTATACCCGTATGTCCGGGGCGGGGCATGCAAATTCTGTCTGCCAACTTGACATTGGCCTTTTCTCAGGTCCAGAGGTTCGTTCAGCGTCCCAGGAAGACCCCTTGTGTCACTTCATTCAACACAACGTCTCGTTCCCTCCCTCGGGGAATGAAGGTTACAACAGTAACCATGACGTTTTTCTTTGTAATTGACATTATTCTCAATAATGATTCTCATTAGATTGTCATTACCATGTTTTTTTTTATCAGCACAACCTAAAGGCAACAAATATTCCTATGATGTATAACTCCTGTGCAAGTTAAATATGACATCATTATTTATGTAAATTTAATTTAGTATAATTATAACTAATAATATAAACCAATTTTAGATTAGAAACACAGAATATATATATATATATATATATATATATATATATATATATATATATATATGCATATGTATAAAAAAATATATTTACAATATAAATAGAAAATATATACACACAATTTAGAGCATTCATTTATATACATAATTTTCCTCATGATTTTGGGGTGAAATGAGACCTGGACATTTTTCATGAGATTCACAGCCATCTCCTTTCCATATATGAAGAACTCCACGCCAGCTGATCAAATGCATGATACGTTTGTATATTAATGAATAAACCATCAGAGCACATCGCAGTCGGTTGTTTTATTCATCGAGGATTCACCTGGTGATCCTGCATTACTATGTTTCTTCAGCACATGTGATGTTAAACAGACCCGTCTGCTATAGCAGCTGCTCACGATTAATCACAACGATCAAATTATTATCAGTTTTCCTTCTAGTAGCAAATGACTCATTAATGATGTTCTTGCACAAACGTCTCCTGGACGGCAGAACAGTGATTCACAATAGAAACAGTAAAGGATCCGCATAGATCTGAACATCTACAGACGCTCTAAATGTGTTCCCAGACCTAGTGAGCTGCCTTGGTGACCATCGCGTACATAGGCAGCAACATAGACAGCATTGTAAACTGTATACAGCCTTATAAGTGATTGATTTGGAACGCCGAACACTCAAATAGTGCTCCCCGTGTTGCATTTGCATTTATATTTACACATCTGGTAGATGCTTTTATCCAAAGCGACTTACAGTGCATTCAGTGTATACATTTGCTACGGATAAAAGCATCTGCTAAATTAATATATGTAAGTCTTTGCATTGGGAGAGCACCTATGATGCCTTACAATGGTGACTAAGTAGGCAGCTCACAAGGTTTTGGAACACAACTTGTTTGTTTACGCACACATTTCAAAGGCGGGACAGATTTCAGACAGAAGCAGGTCTTTTTTGTGCATTACTAAGATTTCGCTAGTCAGTATTCACAGTATATATTACGCATGTTAAGTTGATTGACAGTGGGCGGGGTAAAATTGCTGGTAAGCTTTCCTTTAATGAGTTCAGTACTTTTAAATGATTTGGACATTTGTGGGAAATAGTCGGACAATAAATATATGGCAAAATCTTTTAAAAAACATATTTTCGTCACAAACTCGACTGCATGTACATACACTCAAACATACGATATTCTCTTGCTAAAACACTCACACTGTGGTGATGATCGTTACCTGTAATGCTCAATTTACCTGCTTAACTGTACGCGAACAATAGCCACGTTTTGGGGTGTCGCAGCTGTAAACAAGGATTTTGTTTGGAGTGAATTGCGTTGTCGAATGCAGTTGTCACTCCTTTAAATAACTAAACTCAGTGTGAATAGTACAAAGATTAAAAAGTGAAGTGACACCAAATGGTCAAATGTAAGACCACACCCATATGTGCTTGTTGAACATTTAATTTCAAAACTTTCTGCAATGATAGAGTCAGGGCTGGACTGGGAAGATGGCACGGCAACTGGCCCCAAAGTTGTCGAGCGGGTGGGTGGGGGGGGACGCTGTCCTCTTCTGCATATCGCGGCGCCATTTTGTGGTCCGTTCTCCATTATTTTAGCTTATCGTGGCCGACCCACCGGCCTACTCGGTTCTCCCGATGGCCAGTCCGCCCTTGATCGGCCCCCAAAGTGCGTCGGCCCACCAGGTAAATGCCCAGTATACCAGTTTACCAGCCCAGCCCTGGATAGAGCACAATAGTCTGGTTTTGGAGGTACAAAATCCCATTCATTTTCTCCATAGAGTTACTTTGACATGTCCAATTACGTTGGGTTTACCCAATTCAATTAGGCTCGCGATGTTGAGATGACAGTCATTTTAAGCAACGACTAAAATCGAGATCGAATCAAGTTCAGCCAAACTGTCAAACTACTTACATATTTGTATATATCTGAATATTTTGCCATAACATGTAAATGCATGTAAAATGCTAAACGAATCGTTTTATATTTCCATTGTTTTAAATTCGATTACGTTATTCGCAATGCCTCATGGGATTGTAGTTCATTCCCTCATTAAAGACGTTAAGTACGGTCGTTTTGTCTTTTGGTCTGATTTTCACATACTTTTTTGCTTCATATGGTTCCCTATGGAAGAAATGAATGGAAAAAAAGACTTCCTGAACCAAGATGGCGGAGTACATTTCATTCCTGGGTGTACATTAGAAGGGGTTTGTCCACATACTTTTGGCCAGTTGTGTATGTGCTTCAATTTTGATGCTGAAAAGGTAAAAGCAGGTTTTGCGTCAACATCTGAGGAGCCACTGTTAACTTCCGGTACAACAATGCAAACAAAGAGTGAATTAAACAAATGACTGTACTAAAAATCTCTTTTAAAAGTTCCTTTCGTAAATCCTAGTAGAGTATTTAAACTACACGGTAGTTTCGTTCCGCCAGGGTCCCGTGCGTATATTCCCTGTTCTGTCGGAAGGGTAGAGCAGCCCCTCGTGAACACTTCCTTGGAGTATGCCGTTCTGATTGGGCAGATTCTGGGGGTAGGACTGTCTGCGGGCGTGCATTTCAATGTGGGCTTGGTGTGGCGGCACTAGCTCATCCTCGGCCATCTTTCCACATCCGCACAGAAAGTTGCCGATCTCGCCTGTCTCGGGCTGGCAAAAAAGCTCGTCCTTGGCGCAGCACATGTGGTGATGGCACAGTGCAGCGCGGCAAACGGGTGCCTCGTGGTGGCAAACGTGGTGCCTTTCGTGTGGCAGGTGGCAAATGTGAGCCTGAGGCTCGTGCAGGCTATTAGGGCTGTTTGTGCGCGAGCTGCGCACGCTTCCGCCGTCCACGCTGGAGGGGATGTGGAAGGTTAGCTCCCGTTCACCTGCTGCCGCGGCCCGCTGGCGCCTCGACTTAGTCCTGGCAGGCTTCAAGCAGCGGTGCAGGGGGACAGCTGGTCTGTGTCCCTCCGGAACGGCGTGAAGCAGGACATGAGGTGTCGTTTCATCCTCCAATAGCTGTTGAGTGTGCAGGGCGGCGCAGCACGGAGAAACCGGCGTCAGGCAGGTCACTTGATTCTTCCCGCTCTGCTTACAAAGGCAGCTGGCGGCGTGGCAGTGCGAGTGGCTCAGATGTGATTTGTCCAAATGACAGTGACTGTGAGTGTCGCCGTTCACGATGACTTTGGGTCGCCCGTGGGCGTGTCCGTGACCCTGACAGGCTTTGGGGCGACGGCCAGGACAGCACGTGCACCAGCAGTGCCACACGTCATCGCGTTTGGCGCAGTGGTGGATAAGAAAAAATAATCCGAGCGTGACGGAAAATGCACCGTACAGGCAGCTAAAGATCATATCCAGGAAGTGACCCTGCGATACAGCCAATGCGCCGAACGTCCACGTCGCTATAAACAAAAACAGTGTAAACACGGTGGTCCGCAGCTGAGCCTTGAACGAGTGCTCGTTGGCCAGCAGTGAGGGGTTAATCAGTCCCGGGCAACCTGCGTGGCAGTGCCCGCTATCACCTCCTACAACGCTTGGCTCCCCCTGGTGGTGGCTGTGTGCAATGTCAGTAAGCCGCTGCTGCTCCTTGGTCATCACCTTCAGCTCGTACTTCCTCTCGGGGTGTTTGTGCAGCTGGATGAAGGTGCACAGGAAATAGATGCAGGTTACCAGGCCGATGAAGGCGACAGGCCCGTAGAATGCACCTAGACTCGGTTCCCACGCCATCCAACAGCTGCAACGAAAAACAAATGGTACAATAAAACATATTCACCATGTTTACATGCATCATTCGTTGCTTAAGGTCCATATTCAGGTTAATGTTTTATTCTAAAAAAGAAATGTACAAAACAGTGTTGCTTACAATGGCGTCTGCTCCCCGCTGCCGTAGTTCTCGATGTTGATGGCAGCTGTGATGCCACAGATGATGAATGGCACTCCTACGCCGACTAAATAAAACCTGCCAACAAAACACAAGCAAATGAAACAAATTCACACTGTTGTCTCTGCCGTTTCAAGTTAAAGCTATAAATACTGACGATGATGAGAACAAGGTGAATTGAGAGATATATTTCACCTGTCAGCGCTGTTTGAAGACATTACACGCATATGAAAATCTGGGCCTTTATTGGCAACATAATTTTTTCTTCTACTTTTATTATTTTCCCTGAGGTCTTAAGCGTTACCGCTTATGATGTAAGTCAACTTTTCTTCCACCAAAAACAGTCAGAATTTAGTAATATATGATCATTTAAAAAAATTTAAAAAACGTTTTTTTGGGTCTCTTTCCCTTTAAGACCTCACTGTTATGATTGGCCAATATTGTACAACCCCTCGAATACTGACATCATGTATATATATATATATATATATATATATATGTGTGTGTGTGTGTGCGTGTGTGTGTGTGTGTTTGAAACTCATTCAGAAGAGAGAATGAACCAGATCCACAACAATTAAAACTATATTTTGGGATTTAACGAACCATGTCAGTGAAACACCTGAATGTATGTACCATAAATATCAAACAGTCATCAGTCTTGTTTTCAATCTTTACTTAACAGTTTCTTTGTTCACAAGCAACCCATGCTGTAATAATCAACAGTGAAACATGCCAGACACTGAGTATAATCCTGCGCTGACGTGATCAGGAACTGCTACACTTCAGCTTCTCTACCTTTTCTGATGTTGGGATGCTTCAGCAGAGGGCAGTGCAGAGATGCTGGTCTTCACAGACACAATATCTAGCATCTTCCATGTCTGTTTACACACAGGACGGGACGTGGATCTCATGCAGAAGCAGTGGAATGGAGCACAGAGCTCTTAAAACGTGGTGCACATCCCCATAAATGCATCAATATGATCAAAGATGCCCATCTAGTGCATATTTACATAGATCAACAATTAAAGCATATCAAAACAACAAGACAGAGAAACTCCGTTTGAAAGTTATAACTTGACATAGCATCTTTTAAAGATGCTTGACAATGGTCAAAGACATCCGTCTAGTGCATGGTTATATACCAAAATTATTCAAAATTGTCCAGATGGGTACAAGACGGTGTCCTGCGTAAGTCTCCTTTATTGTGCAAGAATACAAAGCCGCTAGGCTTAACTGTCCTGTTCTCTCTCGCTGCGTCCGCACAGCCGTACTTCCATACTATACAGTATGCCAATGGAGTAGTCTGTCCGAATCCACATTATTCATGAATACTGTGAATCGACTGGACACTTTACGATCCCATAATCCCTCGGGAGCCGAGGTCACGTTCAAAACACTGGATTTAAAGAAACGCCGGTGAATTGTGAGGAGGACGCCTCTTCTCAACTGTAAGTGCTATATATATATATATATATATATATATATATACATACAAAGATAGTTGTTCCTTATGCTTGAATGGTGCTTGTTAAACAAAACCAGAGCAAATAGTTTTTGTTATCACATCATATATTCAGTTCATGAGACGATGCCAATGTCCCTGGATGAAGAATGTCCAAAATCTATTCATACTACTTACAGTACGTACTGTTTTGCCGGCAGATAAGTGCGTCTATCATCAAATACAGTGCATACAGTGACAGTACACAGTTTCACAAACAGCAACTCTCTCTCTCTACAGACTTAGCACCAGTGGGCGGGGCCAAGCGTGCGCTGACATATAAGTAGGCGTTAATGCGTCGAAATATCAAGGAAAATTGTATTCCTCAAGACATGACCTCTTTGAGGCTAAAGTAGCTCCTAAACTTGGCAATTTAGGAGCAACAAATTATGAGCGTGTCACTCCTAATTTTAAGACTTTTTTATCTAAGTGTAACTCATGGAGCATTTTATTAAAGCTAAAAGAAGCTCGTAACCCAATGACAACATAGAAGACGTCCTGAAGGCTCCTTAATTCCTAAATCTGAATCACAAATGAACTGAATCATGGCTGCTGTTGTCGAGTCACATGCAATCGAATCAATGTATTAGAATATTTTAATGACACTAAATATTCAAAGGTTAAAAATCAGTCCCAATGCTCAACAAACACAGTCAGAATGAAGTGGCATTTTCCCGGTGGGCCGACACACTTTGAGGCCGATCAGGTTCGGACTGGCAATCGGGAGAACCGAGTGGCCGGTGGGTCGGTTGTGAAATGTGCCAAATGGGCCACGATAAGCTAAAATGAGCTGCCGTGTTATGCAGAATGGACCACAAAACGGCACCGCGATATGCAGAAAAGGACAGTGAACTCCCCCCCGCTCATCTTTTGAGCCAGTTGCTATGTAATATCCCGGGCCGATTTCTCTTCCCAGTCCAGCCCTGCACACACAGAACCAGGGGATCAATAAGTGGAGATCTACAGCCATCTTTTGGTCACTGTTGTAATTACAAGTCATCTGTTGTTTTTTTAGCTGATCACAGCAATCTGACAGACACACTCACACACACTCACACACACAAACACAGACAAACACACAAACAAACACACACAGACACACACACAAGCAAACACACACACACACAAACACAGACAAACACACACACACACAAACAAACACACAAACAAACACACTCACACACACAAACACAGACAAACACACAAACAAACACACACAGACACACACACAAGCAAACACACACAAACACACACACACACACACACACAAACAAACACACACACACACAAACACAGACAAACACACAAACAAACACACACAAACACACACAGACAAACACACAAACAAACACACACACACACTCACACACACAAACACACAAACAAACACACACAGACACACACACAAGCAAACACACACACACAAACACACACACACACACACACAAACAAACACAGACAAACACACAAACACACACAGACACACACACAAACACAGACAAACACACAAACAAACACACACAGACACACACACAAACACACACAGACAAACACACAAACAAACACACACAAACAAACACACACACACACACACACACAGACATACACACACACACACACACAAACACACACACGCTCACACACAAACACACACAAACTCATACACACACACACTCACACACACATACACACAAACTCACACACACACACACACAGACACACACACAAACAAACACACACACACTCACACACACTCCAACCTATAAACACACACACTCACACACACTCCCACCTATAAACAAACACACACACACACACACACACTCCCATCTATAAACAAACACACACACTCACACACACTCCCACCTATAAACACACACATACACACTCACACATACTCCCACCTATAAACACACACACACACACACTCACACACACTCCCACCTATAAACAAACACACACACTCACACACACTCCCACCTATAAACACACACACACACACACTCACACACACTCCCACCTATAAACAAACACACACACACACACAAACACTTGAGCGTTTTCTTTACGTGTTCATTTTCTTTACATTATTATGCATTTACTTTGAATTATATAGTTTTTAGGTTTTAAAGGGGAGCTATTATGTAAAATTCACATTTATATGGTGTTTGCACATATATGTGAGTCGGCATGTGTGTGTACACAACCACCCTACAGTGTTAAAAGTCTTTCTTATATTTCTATTCATCAAAAACAGTGAGTCAACACGAATGCTTTTCATTTCTGCTGTAAAGTGATGACATGTAGATCAGGCCACGCCCACGACTGGTGACAGACTCCGCCCTATTATCATAGCTCCTCCCCTGAGTGATCTGTTGTTGGCTGTATTAGTGTGCATAAGAGTTTTCATGTACTCCCGGCATCAGAGACACTGAAGATGCAGAGGACAAGTTTTGTTTTTGAAGGAAATGTGCCCCAAAACATACAAAAATCCATGGATGTTTGTGCAAATCATTTGACACCGGACTGCAATATAAAGCAGGATTTTCAAAAATGTGATCCTCAATTATGGATCAGCACCAACTGTTCGTGTTCAAAATCGCCTTTCCGACTGTGCTTGTTAGCTGATTCCACGGCTAATCCAGCTAAAGTTAGCATTGTCTCTGATTGTATTCACCAGATATACAGATATATATATTCATACATATCTGAACTCCGGTATTCACACTGTCAATCATATCGGTTCTGATTTGTTGTTGCTATAGTAACCGAAGCACGAGCTGTAAAGGCACAGACCTCTTCTAGAAAGGGGGCGGAGAGCAGCAGCTCATTTGCATTTAAAGAGACACACACAAAATCAGCGTGTTTTTGATTCCACCCAAAAAGAGGCGTTTATAACATGATATAATAAATGATCCGTGGGGTATTATGAGCTGAAACTTCACACACACATTCTGGGGACACCTGAGACTTATATTACAGCTTGTAAAAAGGGGCATAATAGATCTCCTTTAAATAAATGATTTCTAGAAAAATGCTTATTCTGTGTCTGCTCTTTGTAACACCATGGTCAGGTTTGATTGAAAGCTTAATGACATTAACCACATAAACTGACACTTAGAATACATTTTAAAATGCTAAACTTTTACAAATAATAGTTTAATAATGTCTAAATATATACCCAAATGCATATCTTGTGATAAAATATATAATTAGGTTACAACAAGACATCAGACTACACAGTAGGTGGCCACAGTCATTTACTGGCTGTTACTGGCATGATGTCGTGTTCAACTCATGATGTCATCATCATCATCATCATCATCAAAAAAAAAAAAAGGTTACACATCTGAACCTTCCGGTCAAAAATGACCTTGAATACAAAGGGGAGGAGCCATTTTCAATACCATAGGAGGATTAAAGTCTGTGATGCTCTGAAGATAAAGTACAGCCGTTTCTCACACTCTTCGATACTTCACGAAATCAAAGGATATACCCCATCCATGACCCTTCCCGCTGTCCCGCTTCCTGCTGTCCCACTTCCCGCTGTCCCGCTTCCCACTGCTTTGTTGACAAATTGCGGTTCCCTGTCTATCAATTACTTTGGGCGATTTAAGAGAGCGAGTTCATTGAACATGCCGTCACCCATATCAGTGTGAACTCCGCCTTCCTCTCACCTTAAGATCTACTTAGTGAACGTACCCTTGGCAGTTTTGTAAATAGGTTTTAAGCAGCAACTCTTCGCTTCAGTAGGAACCTGTTGGAGAACTTCTAGTGGTAAGAGCTGTGAGAATGCACAAGCTGTGCCAGGAATAGATCATATTTGAATAAATAAAATAAGATGACAAAACATAGTTGCTGTCATAAACTGCAGTCTAAGAAACTCACCTCAAGCGCTTCTCTTGTGCATACTTAGTGTGTGTTCTTGCATTATTGTGGTGATACGAACCAAAGTTCGAAGACCAAATAAATATGGAAATAAAAATAAAACTGGATTACTTTGAATTAACAAAGCATTTTATACGCAAACCAAGTCAGGAATACTTGCTTTACTGCACTTTACATTATACACCCACCCCTGTATCCATCCAATCACTCTTTTCCTCCTCTTTTGTCTTCACTGTCCGACCCTTTTTGCAGTTCACCTTAATAAATTCAATTACTATCCAAGCAAGTGAGTGAGAGAGAGAGAGAGAGAGAGAGAGCGAGAGACACAGAGAGAGAGAGAGCGAGAGAGCGAGCGAGAGACAGAGAGAGAGAGAGCGAGAGACACAGAGAGAGCGAGCGAGAGACACAGAGAGAGAGAGAGAGAGCGAGAGACAGAGAGAGAGAGAGAGCGAGCGAGAGACAGAGAGCGAGAGACACAGAGAGAGAGAGCGAGAGAGCGAGCGAGAGACAGAGAGAGAGAGAGCGAGAGACACAGAGAGAGCGAGCGAGAGACACAGAGAGAGAGAGAGAGAGAGAGAGAGAGAGAGAGGGGGTATTAAAAGTGCTGTCACATCCTGAGAGGACCTCCTGAAGAAGCCATCACTCACATTCAATACAATCATAACACACACTTCCTTCCAACGGCAAACTGTGGTTTTGTGACCTCTTCTCCTTTATTCCCAGTTTTCAAACATAATGTTCACCCTGTAGTTTATCGCCCACGTTCACAGAGCTGCTTTATAAATGGCAGACCAGCGGCGCTGCGGCTTTACAGCTCGAGTTCAAGCACAACAATCACCAGATATAAATAGAGCCCAAAAACACCCAGAGTAAGAGTTACTGCCACCCTCTGCTGCACACACACACACACTCACACACACACACACACACATACACACACACACATACACACACACACACTCACTCACACAAACACACACACACTCGCACACACACACACGCAAACACTCACACACACATACACACACATACACACACACACACACTTACGCACACACACACACTCACACACACACACACACACTGTCTTTGCATGCAAGTGACATGCAAGCAACAAAGCAACAGGTGTGGATGCACTGGAAGTTGTAGCCGCAAACTTGCACACAGGCAGCTCAGGCCATAGGGTCGTTCTTCGTTATATCGGAGCAGCTACAGAGTCCGGCAGCCCTCTGAGCAACTGAGCAGTCCTCTTCACGACAGCACTGCTCACCTACGTAGTCTGAGGAAGGGGCTAGAAAAGGTGCCCTAAACATTGCCTGCTCCACCCAATCTTGGTCAGCATACCACGGCTGATGGGGACCCCTTCAATGTGGTCGAAATCATCATAAGTGACGGTCACGACGGTTCGAGAGAGAGAGCTCAATCACGGACATGTCCGTTGTGTGTTTGTTTGTGCTTTTGTTTAAGTTTTCATTAAAGTATTATTCATATTGATAAGCCGGTTCTCGCCTCCTCCTTGCCCATCCTAACCCCGTGTTACATTGGTGCCGAAACCCAGGAAGGAGGAGGGATGCCCATCGCAGAGTCCTCGACACTGCCATCCACCCCGGGGAGCGCCGCTGCCTTCTGCCGGGTGACGGAGTAGCCCGACCGCCCGGATGTGGGAAATGGCCGCCGTCTGCGGGGCGAGTGGGGACTGAATTCCCCGACTGCCTGGAGTGAAGGAGCCGCTGCCGGGGGCGGAGGAGTGCCCTGCCGTCCCCAGAGACGCGGAGGGGTCGAGGGAAGACCGCCGTCCGCGAGGGGAGGAGGGAAGAAACTCCCCGACTGCCCGGAGCGGTAGGGCCGCTGCCAGGGGCGGAGGAATGTCTCCACTCGTCGCCAGGAAAGCGGAGGGGCGTTCTGTCCGCTGGGGGTCGGAGGTTGACACCGGTTCGCCCGGAGGAGCAGCTGTCGTCCGCCGGAGAGTATGGAGGAGTGTTCGAGGACCACGCGAGGTACATCAGAGAACCGGTGAGTGAGCTTTTTCCTCTCTCTCCTCTCTCTCTCTCTCGCTCTTTCGCGCCCGTGTTGGCCTTTTCCTCGCCTATTTTTGTTGATGTTGTTGTTTTCCCCTTCTGTCTCCTCCCAGGTCGAGGAAGGCGGGGATAACCAGCCGGCAGGGAGATCATGGCAAAGCATGGGTGTCCTGCAAAGTTCACTTCCATGGTGCGACAATTCCATGATGGTATGCAAGCCAGAGTTCAGGACAATAATGAGATGTCTGAGCAACTCCCTGTCACAAACGGCATCAGGCAAGGATGTGTCCTTGCACCGGCACTTTTTAGCCACATGTTTTCCGCCACGCTGACTGATGCCTTCAGGGACGGCGACATAGGAATCGGCTTCATGTACCACACGGACGGGAAAGTGTTCAACCTGAGGAGGCTCCAAGCAAAAACCAAGACTACGACACACATCATCAGAGACTTCCTCTTTGCTGATGTGCCCTCATCGCTGCCTCAGAAGCTGACATTGAGTATAGCATGGGCAAGTTCTCTGAAGCCTGCACTACATTTATGCATTTATGCATTTTGGCAGACGCTTTTATCCAAAGTGACTTACAGTGCCCTTATTACAGGGACAATCCCCCCGGAGCAACCTGGAGTTAAGTGCCTTACTCAAGGACACAATGGTGGTGACTGTGGGGATCGAACCAGCGACCCTTCTGATTAGCAGCCCTGTGCTCTAGCCACTACGCCACCTCCATTCAAAGACCCAGTTGCACTAACTCCGGCCTGAAAGCAGTACGTGGAACCCAGCGTCACTGTCAGTGCCCAAAGACTGAGAGCAGTGGACAAGTTCACCTATCTTAGCAGCACTTTGTCCCGCAGTGTCGTAATAGATGATGAAATCAGTGAGAGGATAGCAAAGCGCAGTGCAACCTTCGGGAGACTACGTGATAACGTGTGGAACAGAAGGGGGGCATCAGTATTCGGATAAAGCTTAAGGGGGTACCAGGCAATCATCCTAGCCACACTGCTGTACGCCTGTGAGACAGGGACAGTCTACCAGCGCCATGCCAAAAAAGCTCAACCACTTCCACCCCATCTGCCTCGGAAGACTCTTGGACATCAGGCGGCAAAACAAGACCCCCGACACAGAGGTTCTTGCACATGCAGGCCTGCCTTGCATCCACACCATATTGATGAAGACCAAGTTGAGATGGACAGGGACAGGTCGTTCGCATGCCAGACCACAGGCTGCCAAACCGTCTCTTCAACGGAGAGTTACAGCAGGGCTGACGATCCCAGGGAGGTCAGAAGAAGCGTTTCAAGGATTCACTGAAGTCCTCCCTGACTACGCTCAGCATCGACCCAGACAGCCGGGAGGAAACAGCCCAGGACAGAATCAATTGATGCTCTGCAGTCCACAACGGCTCTGTGACCTGTGAGCCAACAGGTCTGCTGCAGCAGAGAAACGTCGGCAGGAAAAGCTAGAGCTAGCAACCCAACTGGCCAGCCACCATTCCCTGTCCTCACTGCCAGAGAACTTTCCGTGCACAGATTGGCATCATCGGCCATCTGCACACTCACAGACTTGCCTTACCTCCCTCAGCCCCTGGATGACTAAGCTGGTCCTCATCGATTATGATGGACAAAGACAAAAGCTAATCTTCTAATAAAAACAAGCTGATTCTATACTGGACTCTGGACAACTTTAATGTCTGTACATCTTATTTGGAAACTTACTTGATAAATACACTCTTCCATATATAAGTTTGACTTTTAATGTTAATGTATGTTACTTATCGTCCGGCTTAACTTATTATAAGGTGTATTATGAATTTAGTTTAATGCATTTATAATGCCATTACAATGCATTACACATTTAAATAAAACATAAATAAATAACAGCATTATAGATAATAGTATTAGTAACTAGTACATTTTTAATATGTTGCATGTAATGAGAATTGGGAGGAAATGTGGCTTTTTCACAATTCAAAAAAATTTGAATGGTCATAAATGTAGGCTTCATTGTCTTAGTGCAAAATTTAATATTTGTTTTGTATTTTATCTTGAAAAACCCACATCTATCGACCAGTAGTTTAATACTTTAACAAATCCATACCCTTCGATATATATTATTGTAAGACCTTTGGTGTAGCGCAGAGCTGTTTAGAGTCCAGTATAAATACAGTATCACAACTGACGACATGAGAAATGTAGGAGAAGATGACCTGCTGGGAAAGTCACTTGAAAGTACACTGGTGCAATTGGTGGGCCGATATGATGCAGCATGTGTGCAGAACGTGTGTGTGTGGGGGGGGGGGGGGGGGGGGGGGGTGGTATTGATATGCCTCCCAAGTGACAGACGGCATTAGAGTCAATCACAGCAGAGATACACCACAGTCAGCACATTATCTGCTTTAGAAACCGCTCCGCACGCACACACACTCACGCACACACACACACACTCACTCGCATGCACGCACACACACACACACACTCACGCACGCACACACACACACACTCACTCACTCGCTCACACACTCGCTCGCACGCACGCACGCACACATTCGCACGTACGCACGCACACTCACTCGCTCCCTCACTCGCTCACACACTCACTCATCACACACACACTCACGCACGCACGCACACACATACACACACACACTCGCTCGCACGCACGCACACACACACACTCACGCACACACGCACACACACACACACACACACACACTCACTCACTCGCTCACACACTCGCTCGCACGCACGCACGCACACACACTCACTCCCTCACTCGCTCACACACTCACACGCACGCGCGCACACACACACACACACACACGCGCAACCTCATTCACAGACACACACACACACACACACACACACTATCTCTCTCTCACAAACACACACACACACACACACACACACACACTCTCTCTCACAAAACACACACACACTCACACACACACACACGCACTCACACACACACACTCTCCTCCTCACAAAAACACACACACACACACACTCACTCTCTCTCACAAAACACACACACACTCTCTCAACAAAAACACACACACACACACACATCACACACCTCACTCTCTCTCACAAAACACACACACACACACACACACACACACTGAGCGTTCACAGGGCAGTGAAAATACACGCATACTCTCACAGAATAACATACATGTAAATTAGCATTAGCAGTGAATCAGGACATTTGAACTCGTGTCCTGGCGCCTCTCGACGGTTCTCTTGGGTTTGGGGTAGATTAAAAAACGGCACCCTTAGCGCAAAACCATGCACGCCGAGTCAAACATTTTGCATAATTCATGAAATTATCCAACATTTCCAGCAAAGCAATTTGCTGTGCGATACAGTCTGTAGCCGTTTATTTAGTGAGACACCAGCGACGATGAAACGAACATTAACATAAAACTTTATTTCAGTTACCACACGCTGGGAAAATGATTCTAAGTAAAGGCATATATGCATGAAGTTATTGCATAGTGACTTATCTTATCAAATTAAATGTATGTCATATTATACATCTGAAATCCTCATATGATGTCTATGTTACTTGCACGCTCTACACACGCTCTGTAAATCAATTCAAAGCCCATTTTGCCGCAGTGCATTTAAGATTTCTATATATAAATGACATCAGTTATGATTGGCTACACTCTGTGTGTGACCGCGTGACAGATGTGTGGATAAGTACAGTCATCACAAAAGTAGTGTATAAGCTGCACATAGTACACACATTTCTGCTACATTCTCCCAAATGCTAATCATCAGTTATTATATTTGTCATAATTGTGCAATCGTAAAACTACTGTTTGAAATGTTGATCTTTGCATTATGCAAAATATATATTTCACACACTATTTTATTTAGTATACACTGCGCAGTGTGCATCAAGCAGTATGCTAAACACAGCCCACGTGACATTTAAATGTTGAACGGAAGTAACACGTTATCCATGTTTTTCTTAATTAAGAAGATGAATTGGGGAAAGAGTATGAATTAGAGTGTTTCTCTTGAGAGGATTTTAGATTGGCGTTCGGCACGTCCTCGATATCTGACTCATGCCTCACAGGCCGACTCTGAGCCGCAGAGAGAGCACAATGTCTGCGTTCGGCTTTAATGTGACCTATTTTCACCACAATCAGACCCAAACGTTCCACTCGGAAGTATTGAAAAATCCCAGATTAAAACCGTGAACAAGCACAAGTCGCCAGAGAACAAGAACACGTGCTGTTTGGAAATATCTGGATAAAGAGATAGTTCACCCCCCCCCCCCCAAAAAATGGCATCATTATTTACTCACCCTCATGCTGTTTCAAACCAATACGACGTTTTGACTTCACTAGAACACAACACAGCTGTGAGAAATGGCTGATTTTACTCTGACGATCATAAAAGGGAACAGGCAGGAATTCATCAGGCACTGGTTCAGATACCCGTGTTCTCTCCACAGGTGGTAATGCACAGGCTCCGTTTCCCTCTCAACAGAAATGATTGAGCTTCTTAGCTTGACATTGATAGAAGGTTAACATGAAGTTTACGACCATCATCATCATTGAGCAGCAGATCCTCCAGACGGGCTGAAGAGCTTCATCATGACAGACCTTCTCATCTTCAGTCTAATGTCAAGAGCAAAGCGGCTAATTCATGCATCAAATCAACAAGTGGCATAACCGGAGAATAACACAGCAGAACATTCTTCACCTTTCACAACGTTGCATTTTGGTTGCAGTTACGTTCAGTATGACATTCTAAACATCATCAAAGCAGTGAAAAGCAGGTCTGTGAATCACACCTGGAGATATGTGTACACACCTGTGTGTGTGTGTGTACGTGTGTGTGTGTGTGTGTGTGTGTGTTTGTCTGTGTGTGTTTGTGTGTGTGTGTGTGTGTGTAAGTGTGTGTCTGTGTGTGCGTGCGTGTGTGTGTGAGTGTGTGTTTGTGTGTCTGTGTGTGTGTGTGTGTGTGTGTAACTGTGTGTGTGTGCGTGTGTGTGTGAGTGTGTGTTTGTGTGTCTGTGTGTGTGAGTGAGAGTGTCTGTGTGTGTGTGTGTGTGTGTGTGTGTGTGTGTGTGTGTAAGCGTGTTTGTGATGTTCATACCTCAGTATGGGAGATTTGGCGGGGTGGGGGGGCGTGTGGTCTGTGTCCTGCTGCGGTTTATTGGCCACCTGTTTGTAGATGTTTCGTGCTGTTACACCCAACCAGAGCATTGTGGACAGAGAGGAGTAATGCAACACAATGCCCACCTGAAACACACAAATTGAGAAGAATTTATGAATTTACGATTGGGATTTATCATTTTTTCCCTCCCCTTTTCTCCCCAATTTGGAATTCCCAACGCACTCTGAGTCCTCGTGGTGGCGTAGTGACTCGCCTCAATCCGGGTGACGGAGGACGAATCTCAGTTGAGCGCGTTACCATGGAGACATAGCGTGTGTGGAGGCTTCACGCTATTCTCCGCGGCATCCACGCACAACTCACCACATGCCCCACCGAGAGCGAGAATCACATTATAGCGACCACGAGGAGGTTATCCCATGTGACTCTACCCTCCCTAGCAACCGGGCCAATTTGGTTACCCCATGTGACTCTACCCTCCCTAGCAACCGGGCCAATTTGGTTACCCCATGTGACTCTACCCTCCCTAGCAACCGGGCCAATTTGGTTGCTAAGGAGTCCTGGCTGGAGTCGCTCAGCACACCCTGGATTCAAACTCGTGACTCCAGATGTGACAGTCAGCGTCAGTACTCACTGAGATGCACAGATTTAAGATTTGAATCGGAGTCACAGGAATACGAATTTACGGCATTGCAATTTGAAGAAATTCGACACAGTAACTTGGGAATTTTGTCAGTCCAACAGAAGTTTTATGACAAACCGTAAATAATTACACTATTATCTACTCCCTGACATGTCGACATCGTTCTTTAAAGTAAGTTACAATAATGTCAATAATGTTTACACAGGAATCAAAACTTTTAACCAAACTTAAAGGGACAGTTCACCCAAAAATGAAAATTCTTTCATCATTTACTCACCCTCATGCAAACCCTTGTTTCAAAATGTGACAGTGAAAGTGGAGATTTATAATAAAAAAGGACTTAAATGTTGATCTGTTTCTCACCCACACCTGTCATATCACTTCTGAAGACATGGATTAAACCACTGGAGTCTAATGGATTACATGCTGCCTTTATGTGCTTTTTGGAGCTTTAAAGTACTGGTCACCATTTGCTTGCATTGTATGGACCTACAGAGCTGAAATATTCATCTCAAAATCATCATTTATGTTCAGCAGAAGAAAGTAAGTCATTCACATCTGGGTTGGCATGAGGATGAGTAAATGATGATTTTGGGTGAACTGTTCCTTTAAGAATACAGTGTTATAAGCTGACACTATCACTGCACTATACAGTACACAAGGGAATGCATAGAGCGAGAAACAGAGAGTCAAGCACACACTGATAAAAGCGTAGAACATCAGCTAAATATATACGGTTTATGTGTGTCCTCCGTCACTTTCCTCTTATTTTATTCATCTGTAATCTAAATGAAATGCTGCACTGTTATATTCAGCGGGAATCCCTAATATATATAATTTCTCTCATCCAGTTAGACGTCGCTGTGTTTGCAGAGAGAGCGAAAATAATAATCAGATTTTCACTGCATTCGCATTTAATCACATTGGGAAAATGTTTATCTGTGGAGATGTGCAAGCAGTGAAAACATCCATGTTCCCTCTCTCTTCCTTGAATTACCCAGGAGAGAGAGAGAGAGAGGGAGAGACAGAGAGAGAGAGAGAGAGGGAGAGACAGAGAGAGAGAGAGAGAGAGAGACAGAGAGAGAGAGAGAGAGAGAGAGAGAGAGAGAGAGAGAGTGAGAGAGAGAGAGAGAGAGAGAGAGAGATTAAGAGCATCACTTGAATTGGGAATTGTCAGTGGATTCCCATTACACAGATTACTCTGGCTGCTGTCATCCATCACTCGAGCAAAGCCAATCAAATCCAGCGTCTGTACAGGCTGCTGAGCAACACAAAACCTTTGAGATGAAATAAACATAAATCAGAGAGTCACCTTGAGTCGGGACGCTGAGCGCCACGTGTGCAGAAACTCCCTTATAGATAGAGATAAACTCTGAGAACTGACTTTGTTCCAATCCCTAGAGAGCTGCCTACCTAGACAACATGTTAGGGGGTATCTCATGATGCCTGTCAAGAACACATCTGTCACTCGAACGAAAGAAAGAAATTATATGTTTCTTATAAGGATAGTTCTAGAAATGAAAATTCTGTCATCATTTACTCTCCCTCATGCTGTTCCAAACCTGTATCCTCATGCGACCCCGTTTCCACATGCGTTGACGTTGCATTTTGGCATCGCTATATACGAAATGCATAATTTTAATTCATTTAAACGGACTGATCTCAGTTCAGGACACTCTGTGCTGTCATTAAAGAGATCAACTTTCGACACACGGAGTCATGTGACAAAACAACATGGCGCTGATCACAGCGGAGTTTGTCTTTGGGAGAAACGGCTCTGGTTTTAAAACGTATTATGTTTTTCCACTGAAACCAGTTTGAGTCAAATATTAGTCTCTAGTTTCATCCAGTGTGACATTTTTAATTTTTCATATATCGCGAAGCACCACGTTGCTAAACACAATGCACATATATGTGGACAATAGCGCTAGGTTTGCACTAGAAATCCTATTTTTACCATAATATCACATTGAGAATTTATATACATATATATAGTACACAGGGTGCATTTCTACTGTTCTGAGACCAGTGCAGACAGACAGCACACTGGAGGTTAAGTCATGCACTAAATAGGGAGCAAGGGAGCATCCTATAGCTCTCCTATAACTGTTCTGAGACCAGTGCAGACAGACAGCACACTGGAGGTTAAGTCATGCACTAAATAGGGAGCAAGGGAGCATCCTATATCTCTCCTATAACTGTTCTGAGATCAGTGCAGACAGACAGCACACTGGAGGTTAAGTCATGCACTAAAAAGGGAGCAAGGGAGCATCCTATAGCTCTCCTATAACTGTTCTGAGATCAGTGCAGACAGACAGCACACTGGAGGTTAAGTCATGCACTAAAAAGGGAGCAAGGGAGCAACCTATAGCTCTCCTATAACTGTTCTGAGACCAGTGCAGACAGACAGCACACTGGATGTTAAGTCATGCACTAAAAAGGGAGCAAGGGAGCATCCTATAGCTCTCCTATAACTGTTCTGAGATCAGTGCAGACAGACAGCACACTGGAGGTTAAGTCATGCACTAAAAAGGGAGCAAGGGAGCATCCTATGACTTTCCTATGCAGCTAAGTGCATTCACTCTAAACTTCCTATTTAAAGTTCAGTTTCAGGCTGTATGTTTGGCAGACATGGGACAATGATAATCAGGTAGGCAAAAATTTTTTTTTTCTGTACAGATTTTTATTTGTGCTTTTCCCAGTGCACAGGTGTTCGCTGTCCTTTTCTGCACATCACGGTGCCGTTTTGTGGTCTGTTCTGCAGCTCATTTTTGCTCATCACGGCCCATTTGCCACGTTTCACGGCCGACCCACCGGCCCGCTCAGTTCTACCGATGGCCATTCTGCCCCTGATTGCCCCAGTGAAGTGCGTCGGCCCACCGGGAAAATGTCCGGTATGCCAGATTACCAGTTCAGCCCTGTCAGTCACCATTCACTTCACTGCTGAAAAGAAGTAATGCAAGTAAACAGTAACTGAGATTATCAGTCCCAAACATAAAGCCATACGTGTGATTGTGTAAATGATGATAAGATTTTAATTCTTTTAAAAGTGTGCTAACACGACAACCTCCTCCACCCCACCACCACCAGTTGAGTCCCGTCCTGCACGGGGGTATTCTCCTCGTCCCTGCCTCCTATCTCCGGCAGGATATAACGGATATGAACTTCTTCGGACCGCCAGACATAAGGTTTGTACATTGTGCATGTGTATATCAGTGGTCAGGACTTCACGTGAGACTGATAGAAATAACCAAACACTGACAGATGCACGTGTCATTAGATGAAAAGCTCGTCTAGAACGCGAGAACGAATGTCACTGAATCCACTTCTGAAGCGTGAAATTTCACTTCAATTCAGTGACATTCATCCCGCGCTACAAACACGCCTCCCATCCAAACACACTATTGCTACATATCTTGGGGGTATCTCAGCGAGTATTGATGCTGACTAGCACATCTGGAGTCGCGAGTTTGAATCCAGGATGTGCTGAGTGACTCCAGTCAGGTCTCCTTAGCAACCAAATTGTCCCGGTTGTTAGGGAGGACAGAGTCACATGGGGTAACCAAATTGTCCCGGTTGCTAGGGAGGGTAGAGTCACATGGGGTAACCAAATTGTCCCGGTTGCTAGGGAGGGTAGAGTCACATGGGGTAACCAAATTGGCCCGGTTGCTAGGGAGGGTAGAGTCACATGGGGTAACCAAATTGTCCTGGTTGCTAGGGAGGGTAGAGTCACATGGGGTAACCTCCTCGTGCTCACTATAATGTGGTTCTCGCTCTCGGTGGGGTGTGTGGTGAGTTGTGCGTGGATGCCGCGGAGAATAGCGGGAAGCCTCCACACGTGCTACGTCTCCATGGTAACGCGCTCAACAAGTCACATGATAAGATCCGGATTGAGGTGAGTGACTACGCCACCACGAGGACTTAGAGCGCATTGGGAATTGTACCGCTGACTTTTTTTTAGCATTAAATAAATGTTTAGCCACGTGTTACGTTATAATGACTTTACAAATAATGGCACTTTTATCAGTGGATTAGATAGGCCTGCTAATGTATCCAAATATAGTGATGAAATCTGAAATCCAGCCATGGTATCAATTTTAACATTTTTGTACGATTCAGAATTATTTGACAAAAGCCGAAGAGACAAATGCAAATGGAGGGACAATTTGCACTATTCAGGAACTGATACTGTATCTAAAATAATAAAATACACCACGTTGTACATTCACTGGCTCAGTATTACAATATTGGTGTGGTGGTGGCATAGTGGGCTAAAGTGCATAACTGGTCATCAGAAGGTTGCTGGTTTGATCCCCACAGTCACCACCATTGTGTCCTTGAGTAAGACACTTAACTCCAGGTTGCTCCGGGGGGATTGTCCCTGTAATAAGTGCACTGGAAGTCACTTTGGAGAAAAGCATCTGCCTAAAGCATAAATAATAATAATTTTGGACAAGAAATAAATGCACAATACATTGTGTGGAACAAACCAAAGCACATCAGTAAGAAGCCCTGAACATTATTTGCATTTTGGGACAGTAGGACCTTTCAAAGTTCTCCAAATATTCCAAAATATGCATGATAGAGTGGAACAACAAATCACTGTTCTTTAGCTCAAATCGACCTGACATTTCACTCTCTGGCATCATAAATTCATCTTTAAAGCTAAAGCGTACAATTTCAGAGCCATTAGAAGCACCAAACGGCTAATCCTGAACCCTCACAGGCCCTGCGGAGCACAACAGCAACATTTATTTAAAGCAATTAAATCATATATAATATTCATTAATTATGGGTTAAAACTACACATAACACAAGCCGACACTCCGAACCGTTCACGAGGGGAAACAAAATTGCATTTTAACTTTCAGAGCTCGCTAAAGTCAGAAAAAGGTCACGCTAGTTGACATTATTGCTAACAATTATGGAACTAATTGAGCAAATTTCAAAGTTTTTGACCTTTAATGTTTTTGTGTTTGTGTTTTCAATTCCCAACAAATGACTACTTCCCCCGGAAATATAAATGTTCATTTTTTTAATGTGTGTGTGTGAGTCACAGCGTAAAGCACTTTGAATACCGCTAAGGTTAAAATAAGCGCTATATAATTGCAGACTATTTACCATTACCAAAACATAAGTGAGTGAAGTCATTTTATTTGTATAGTTCATTTTATAAGTAATATGGTGAAAACTGGTGCATATAGATGAAAATAAATATGTGGAAACATACCTTTTTAAACTAGATTTTTATTTCATGCATTATTATTATTATTATTATTATTATTATTATTATTATTGAATCTAATTGGCTACAGCGGCTTTTTGGTTGAAATGGTGGTTCCTTTTCACTTTTAAGCATTTCAGTGCAAATGCATGATTATTGATTTATATATGGTGAATATCCTCAACAGGCTGAAAACTGTTGAAATATAATTTGTGTAGCCATCTCGTCCCGCCCGATCTGGACATTCACGGTCAAACTTTATATTCACACAACGGAGCCTCTTCAGTAAATCATAGATGAACTCTTTCATCATTAAAAACACTTTGAAAAGCAACGCCATAAACAAAGACATTTTCTGCTTCAAATCAAAGTTTGTAATGTTGTGATTCACCTCGGAGCTGATTGGTTAGTTAAATTGCTATCGGACGGCACGGTGGCTCATTGGTTAGCACTGTCGCCTCACAGGGTTTGAGTCCCGGCTTGGGCCTGTGTGGAGTTTGCATGTTCTCCCCGTGTTTGGGTCGGTTTCCTCCGGGTGCTCCGGATTCCCCCACAAGTCCAAAAACGTGCAGGTTAAATGAACTGGAGACTCTAAATGGCTCCGTATGTGTATGTGTGAGTGGGAGTCCCCCAGTCACTGGGGTGGCATCAGGAAGGGCATCCGGCGTAAAACTTGTGCCAAATCAAATATATACATGTGTACAATCCCGAAGCGGACCCTGCACCAAAAAGGCGGGACAAGAGGAAAGAGAGAGACTCTTTGGGAAATTCTTCATGCACGGCTGCCTTTAGACCGACAGTTTTGAGAATGCCGTTTTGCACATACGTAAAATGCCTGTAGGGCTCAAGCCCTACGCACGGGCATCACATACACAAATGACCACAATGCACTTATATAACTGTACAGTGTCCCTTCTTCTTCCGTCAATAATGTGAGATCAATGCAGTAGAGCTACACAATAGCTGAAGCCCTTTAGCACTGAACACGAGAGTAAAGTCATTCTTACTCTCACACAACACATCTTCTATTAAAACCAACCAAAAGCCACTAAAAGCCCCTGAGGCAAGACAGCGAGTGCACATATATGAGGCTCTCCACAGACTAACTCAAGTCTATAAGGCATTTTCATTAAGGTCACAACCCATATGCATAGGGAACTACCAATAGGGCACTTTCAAATATGTACATTTTTGTAAAGCACTGTTTTTCAGCTGGTGGGTCGCAGGTCTGTTTGGATTCACGGCCATTAGGGAAAGAACAATGCCAGGCTTCTCCCTTCACTTACATTTTTACCGGTGGCCGCCAAAGCAAAATCTTGCGTTCTGCGTTTCTAATTATGCTTCTCATCTGATACATGACTGTTTCACGTGAGTGTGGCAAGTGCTATCTCTGGACACGCTTAAACACGTCAAGAAAATGAGGACTGCATCTCTGGAGCGCTCGTGCACCAACCGGACTTCCCTTGATAATGCGCACGGACCACAAAACTGACCTTCTAGTTAAAGGCGCTACTTGTGCTTATATAGCATTGCACTGTAAACATAAGGGGCTGTAAAGACTTATACTTGACTAAAGCAACGCAAGAGAAAAGAAAATGCAACACAGGCTTCATTAAATACAGTTTACATTTTTTATTTGGGTCGCCACTTGATGCCCAATGTAAAATCTGGGTCCCGAAGACTTTCAATATTAAAGTATGACAATATATTAAAAAAACACAAATAATTCCATGTTCAACTACGATCATCTACAGAAAGACTGAAATAAACCATTTCAATATTTATTGTGATGTAAAATTGTGAGTGTGACGTGTTTTAAGGAGGCATAACTTTCTAGAAATCCACAGTACTGAAAGTGCAAAGTTGAGTAAATGTCTCATACAATAACATCAACAGCACAGAAGCATGGATAGTTTAAAATGCATCAAATGTCTGTATAAAACAAAGAGTAACACTTATATTGAAGCCCACATTTATTATGCATTAATACAGTCTCATAAATCACCTTGTAATACGCTATAACATCTCATAAGTAATTGTAACCATAATTAGAATACATTATAATACTTAATATTAGGTAATAATAATAATAATAATAATAGATAAGTGTTATAATGCATTACGCTCTAAGGTATAAGTATGAATATGTAAGTGTTATAATGCATTATACTCTTAAGGTATAAGTATGAATAGGTAAGTGTTATAATGCATTATTCTCTAAGGTATAAGTATGAATAGGTAAGTGTTATAATGCATTACGCTCTAAGGTATAAGTATGAATAGGTAAGTGTTATAATGCATTACACTCTAAGGTATAACTATGAATAGGTAAGTGTTATAATGCATTATTCTCTAAGGTATAAGTATGAATAGGTAAGTGTTATAATGCATTACGCTCTAAGGTATAAGTATGAATAGGTAAGTGTTATAACGCATTACGCTCTAAGGTATAACTATGAATAGGTAAGTGTTATAACGCATTACGCTCTAAGGTATAAGTATGAATAGGTAAGTGTTATAACGCATTACGCTCTAAGGTATAAGTATGAATAGGTAAGTGTTATAACGCATTACGCTCTAAGGTATACAGTAAGTATGAATAGGTAAGTGTTATAACGCATTACGCTCTAAGGTATAAGTATGAATAGGTAAGTGTTATAACGCATTACGCTCTAAGGTATAAGTATGAATAGGTAAGTGTTATAACGCATTACGCTCTAAGGTATAAGTATGAATAGGTAAGTGTTATAACGCATTACGCTCTAAGGTATAAGTATGAATAGGTAAGTGTTATAATGCATTACGCTCTAAGGTATAAGTATGAATAGGTAAGTGTTATAATGCATTACGCTCTAAGGTATAAGTATGAATAGGTAAGTGTTATAATGCATTATACTCTTAAGGTATAAGTATGAATAGGTAAGTGTTATAACGCATTACACTCTAAGGTATAACTATGAATAGGTAAGTGTTATAATGCATTATTCTCTAAGGTATAAGTATGAATAGGTAAGTGTTATAATGCATTACGCTCTAAGGTATAAGTATGAATAGGTAAGTGTTATAACGCATTACGCTCTAAGGTATAACTATGAATAGGTAAGTGTTATAACGCATTACGCTCTAAGGTATAAGTATGAATAGGTAAGTGTTATAACGCATTACGCTCTAAGGTATAAGTATGAATAGGTAAGTGTTATAACGCATTACGCTCTAAGGTATACAGTAAGTATGAATAGGTAAGTGTTATAACGCATTACGCTCTAAGGTATAAGTATGAATAGGTAAGTGTTATAACGCATTACGCTCTAAGGTATAAGTATGAATAGGTAAGTGTTATAACGCATTACGCTCTAAGGTATAAGTATGAATAGGTAAGTGTTATAATGCATTATACTCTAAGGTATAAGTATGAATAGGTAAGTGTTATAATGCATTATGCTCTAAGGTATAAGTATGAATAGGTAAGTGTTATAATGCATTATGCTCTAAGGTATAAGTATGAATAGGTAAGTGTTATAATGCATTACGCTCTAAGGTATAAGTATGAATAGGTAAGTGTTATAATGCATTACGCTCTAAGGTATAAGTATGAATAGGTAAGTGTTATAATGCATTACGCTCTAAGGTATAAGTATGAATAGGTAAGTGTTATAATGCATTACGCTCTAAGGTATAAGTATGAATAGGTAAGTGTTATAATGCATTACGCTCTAAGGTATAAGTATGAATAGGTAAGTGTTATAATGCATTACGCTCTAAGGTATAAGTATGAATAGGTAAGTGTTATAATGCATTACGCTCTAAGGTATAAGTATGAATAGGTAAGTGTTATAATGCATTACGCTCTAAGGTACAAGTATGAATAGGTAAGTGTTATAACGCATTACGCTCTAAGGTACAAGTATGAATAGGTAAGTGTTATAACGCATTACGCTCTAAGGTACAAGTATGAATAGGTAAGTGTTATAACGCATTACGCTCTAAGGTACAAGTATGAATAGGTAAGTGTTATAACGCATTACGCTCTAAGGTACAAGTATGAATAGGTAAGTGTTATAACGCATTACGCTCTAAGGTACAAGTATGAATAGGTAAGTGTTATAACGCATTACGCTCTAAGGTACAAGTATGAATAGGTAAGTGTTATAACGCATTACGCTCTAAGGTACAAGTATGAATAGGTAAGTGTTATAACGCATTACGCTCTAAGGTATAAGTATGAACAGGTAAGTGTTATAACGCATTACGCTCTAAGGTATAAGTATGAACAGGTAAGTGTTATAACGCATTACGCTCTAAGGTATAAGTATGAATAGGTAAGTGTTATAACGCATTACGCTCTAAGGTATAAGTATGAATAGGTAAGTGTTATAACGCATTACGCTCTAAGGTATAAGTATGAATAGGTAAGTGTTATAACGCATTACGCTCTAAGGTATAAGTATGAATAGGTAAGTGTTATAACGTATTATACTCTAAGGTATAAGTATGAACAGGTAAGTGTTATAACGCGTTATACTCTAAGGTATAAGTATGAACAGGTAAGTGTTATAACGCGTTATACTCTAAGGTATAAGTATGAACAGGTAAGTGTTATAACGCGTTACACTCTAAGGTATAAGTATGAACAGGTAAGTGTTATAACGCGTTACACTCTAAGGTATAAGTATGAACAGGTAAGTGTTATAACGCGTTACACTCTAAGGTATAAGTATGAATAGGTAAGTGTTATAATGCATTATACTCTAAGGTATAAGTATGAATAGGTAAGTGTTATAATGCATTATACTCTAAGGTATAAGTATGAATAGGTAAGTGTTATAATGCATTATACTCTAAGGTATAAGTATGAATAGGTAAGTGTTATAATGCATTACGCTCTAAGGTACAAGTATGAATAGGTAAGTGTTATAACGCATTACGCTCTAAGGTACAAGTATGAATAGGTAAGTGTTATAACGCATTACGCTCTAAGGTACAAGTATGAATAGGTAAGTGTTATAACGCATTACGCTCTAAGGTACAAGTATGAATAGGTAAGTGTTATAACGCATTACGCTCTAAGGTACAAGTATGAATAGGTAAGTGTTATAACGCATTACGCTCTAAGGTACAAGTATGAATAGGTAAGTGTTATAACGCATTACGCTCTAAGGTACAAGTATGAATAGGTAAGTGTTATAACGCATTACGCTCTAAGGTACAAGTATGAATAGGTAAGTGTTATAACGCATTACGCTCTAAGGTATAAGTATGAACAGGTAAGTGTTATAACGCATTACGCTCTAAGGTATAAGTATGAACAGGTAAGTGTTATAACGCATTACGCTCTAAGGTATAAGTATGAACAGGTAAGTGTTATAACGCATTACGCTCTAAGGTATAAGTATGAATAGGTAAGTGTTATAACGCATTACGCTCTAAGGTATAAGTATGAATAGGTAAGTGTTATAACGCATTACGCTCTAAGGTATAAGTATGAATAGGTAAGTGTTATAACGCATTACGCTCTAAGGTATAAGTATGAATAGGTAAGTGTTATAACGTATTATACTCTAAGGTATAAGTATGAACAGGTAAGTGTTATAACGCGTTATACTCTAAGGTATAAGTATGAACAGGTAAGTGTTATAACGCGTTATACTCTAAGGTATAAGTATGAACAGGTAAGTGTTATAACGTGTTACACTCTAAGGTATAAGTATGAACAGGTAAGTGTTATAACGCGTTACACTCTAAGGTATAAGTATGAACAGGTAAGTGTTATAATGCATTATACTCTAAGGTATAAGTATGAATAGGTAAGTGTTATAATGCATTATACTCTAAGGTATAAGTATGAATAGGTAAGTGTTATAATGCGTTATACTCTAAGGTATAAGTATGAATAGGTAAGTGTTATAATGCGTTATACTCTAAGGTATAAGTATGAATAGGTAAGTGTTATAATGCGTTACACTCTAAGGTATAAGTATGAATAGGTAAGTGTTATAATGCGTTACACTCTAAGGTATAAGTATGAATAGGTAAGTGTTATAATGCATTATACTCTAAGGTATAAGTATGAATAGGTAAGTGTTATAATGCATTATACTCTAAGGTATAAGTATGAATAGGTAAGTGTTATAATGCATTATTCTCTAAGGTACAAGTATGAATAGGTAAGTGTTATAATGCATTATTCTCTAAGGTACAAGTATGAATAGGTAAGTGTTATAATGCATTATTCTCTAAGGTACAAGTATGAATAGGTAAGTGTTATAATGCATTATTCTCTAAGGTACAAGTATGAATAGGTAAGTGTTATAATGCATTATTCTCTAAGGTATAAGTATGAATAGGTAAGTGCTATAATGCATTACACTCTAAGGTATAAGTATGAATAGGTAAGTGTTATAACGCATTACACTCTAAGGTATAAGTATGAATAGGTAAGTGTTATAATGCATTATACTCTAAGGTATAAGTATGAATAGGTAAGTGTTATAATGCATTATACTCTAAGGTATAAGTATGAATAGGTAAGTGTTATAATGCATTATTCTCTAAGGTATAAGTATGAATAGAGATTTATAGTGCATTAATACTGTAGTTATAATCATTTATGAGATGTTTATAGTGCATTATAAATTTGAGCTTCATAGAAAACACTACCAAATAAACATTTTATGTTTCAGCACCTTTTACTGTATATTTGCTAAAGTCACATCTTCAGTTTCAGGTTTTATTTTGTATTCTATAAGTGGAAAGTGCCTTGAGGTCACCAGTAAAACAGAGCAAATAAAAAACACACACGACAAGTAGACCCGAATAATTGGTTATTAGGGGCGGCAAAGAATTGAAAGAGTCAATCTGAGTGTGAGCGATAAAGAAAGAGTGCACTGATGAAAAGACTCACGGCCTGGCAGATGATGGGGTATTTGATTCGGTTGATGCCTCCGGCGAACACGGCAAACGTCAGCGCCGTATGAAAGCAGAAGTTCAGCAGCATGTGCCATCCCTTCTGACTGATCCGGATCGTGCTGTAAAACAGGATAAAGACACACAACATATGGTCAACATGTGCAGACACAGTTAAATCAATTAATGTGCATTTGAGCATTAGAAAGATGAGATATATCTACAGGTCAACACAGAACACATGCTGTAGAGTAGTGAGATACATTGAGCCCGTTTACACACACTGCAATATGCTGATAACTCCTAAAATCAGCTTATATAAAAAATCTGATGAAGAAATAATCGTGTTATTATCTGCTTTTGACATGAGGAATGCGCACAAAATAGCATTATACTGTAAGCGTTTAAGAATGTCCCGTTAATCAAGACACATATTGGGCTAGAAGAAGTTGGCAACCCAATGTGCAACATGCATGCCTATTTGACATCCTTTAATTATTTGATTATGCATACTTTGATAGACAGATGATGACTGTAGCTTGACTACGCACAAACTTTCCGTAGCTCGACTAAAACAGCGCATGTAAACGTAATAAGTGCACTTCATATAGGTAAAAATGCTTAAAAAAATCTAACCCAGAGGGAAAATATCACCGCTTCATAAAATGTTACATTCTGATTCTCTCTCTGAGAGTCCATAAATCATTTGCCCACTCAGGCAGGAAGGAACTGAGGTGCCCGCTTCAGCGGGTCAACAGCTTTAACCTGGCATCCCTCCATTAAATCGTGCCAATGCCCGTATGCGTGTATTTGTCTGACACAATGCTCTGATGGACTTTTAAATAGATGCTCAAAGCATTTCCATTCACACTCTTCATAAAGTCTGTGATCTGGTGTTAAATACACTTGCGGCACCTGTCACAGATGGAGGCACCTGTCACAACCGCTGTATCCCATCATCAACAACAGTGGATGTTTCCATAATTAATCTACAGCCTAAAAACTGATGGACTGTTTCATACAGGAAACGACAGCCCTGACTCATTTAACTTATTTAATGAATATATGAAACATCTCAGAAGGAAAAGAGAGACACATCTCTAGATAATAAAATCAGGCAAACAGTGAGTCAATGGTTTCCCTGAACACAGAGACCGAATACGCAAACGGCACAATGCACGCAAGTAGTGCTTTTTATTTGCATTAAAGGACTTTTTGGGTGTTCAATATGAGATAAGCTCTGTGGACAGAATCTATAGGAAAACAACTGGAAAAAATGTGTGTATTTCAACTCGTCCCTCAGTTTGTAAAATTAAAATACACATTTGCAGTTAAGAATTTTCAATGGAAGTCTATGGGGCATGACACTGTTTCCAGCCAGTTTTGCTCATTTTAATCTCAAAGGTCTAATTTTATGCATCCATATTTCCCTTGATGATGGCAAGCAGTCCAGGCCCCGAAGCAGCAAAGCAGCCCCAAATCATGATGCTCCCTCCACCGTACTTCACCGTTGGGATGATGTTTTCATTTTGGTATGTGGTGCCCTTTCTACACCATACATAGTGTTGCATGTTCCTCCCAAACAATTCAACATTAGTTTAATCAGTCCACAAAACATTTTACCAGTAGTGTTGTGGAGTGTCAAGGTGGTCTTTGGTAAACTTCAGGTGCACAGCAATGTTTTTGTTGGAAAGCAGAAGCTTCCTTCATTATGTCCTGCATGAACACCATACCTGTTTAATGTTTTCTGTATAGTAGACTCATGAACAGAGATGTTCACCAGTTCCAATGATTCCTTCAAGTCTTTATCTGTCACTCAAGGGTTCTTGTTTACCTCATTGATCATTCTGCAGTGTGTCCTTTGAGTCATCTTGGCTGGACGGCCACTTCTAGTGAGAGTACCTATAGTACTAAATCATCTCCATTTATAGACAGTTTGTCTAACTGTGGACAGATGAATATCTAACGGCCACTTCTAGAGAGAGTACCTATAGTACTAAATCATCTCCATTTATAGACAGTTTGTCTAACTGTGGACAGATGAATATCTAACGGCCACTTCTAGAGAGAGTACCTATAGTACTAAATCATCTCCATTTATAGACAGTTTGTCTAACTGTGGACAGATGAATATCTAACGGCCACTTCTAGAGAGAGTACCTATAGTACTAAATAATCTCCATTTATAGACAGTTTGTCTAACTGTGGACAGATGAATATCTAACGGCCACTTCTAGTGAGAGTACCTATAGTACTAAATCATCTCCATTTATAGGCAGTTTGTCTAACTGTGACAGATGAATATCTAACGGCCACTTCTAGTGAGAGTACCTATAGTACTAAATCACCTCCATTTATAGACAGTTTGTCTAACTGTACACAGATGAATATCTAACGATCACTTCTAGTGAGAGTACCTATAGTACTAAATAATCTCCATTTATAGACAGTTTGTATAACTGTGGACAGATGAATATCTAACGGCCACTTCTAGTGAGAGTATCTATAGTACTAAATCATCTCCATTTATAGACAGTTTGTCTAACTGTGGACAGATGAATATCTAACGGCCACTTCTAGAGAGAGTACCTATAGTACTAAATAATCTCCATTTATAGACAGTTTGTCTAACTGTGGACAGATGAATATCTAACGGCCACTTCTAGTGAGAGTACCTATAGTACTAAATCATCTCCATTTATAGACAGTTTGTCTAACTGTGGACAGATGAATATCTAACGGCCACTTCTAGAGAGAGTACCTATAGTACTAAATCATCTCCATTTATAGACAGTTTGTCTAACTGTGGACAGATGAATATCTAACGGCCACTTCTAGTGAGAGTACCTATAGTACTAAATCATCTCCATTTATAGACAGTTTGTCTAACTGTGGTCAGATGAATATCTAACAGTCACTTCTAGTGAGAGTACATATAGTACTAAATCATCTCCATTTATAGACAGTTTGTCTAACTGTGGACAGATGAATATCTAACGGCCACTTCTAGTGAGAGTATCTATAGTACTAAATCATCTCCATTTATAGACAGTTTGTCTCACTGTGGACAGATGAATATCTAACGGCCACTTCTAGTGAGAGTACCTATAGTACTAAATCATCTCCATTTATAGACAGTTTGTCTAACTGTGGACAGATGAATATCTAACGGCCACTTCTAGTGAGAGTACCTATAGTACTAAATCATCTCCATTTATAGACAGTTTGTCTAACTGTGGACAGATGAATATCTAACGGCCACTTCTAGAGAGAGTACCTATAGTACTAAATCATCTCCATTTATAGACAGTTTGTCTAACTGTGGACAGATGAATATCTAACGGCCACTTCTAGTGAGAGTACCTATAGTACTAAATCATCTCCATTTATAGACAGTTTGTCTAACTGTGGTCAGATGAATATCTAACAGTCACTTCTAGTGAGAGTACATATAGTACTAAATCATCTCCATTTATAGACAGTTTGTCTAACTGTGGACAGATGAATATCTAACGGCCACTTCTAGTGAGAGTACCTATAGTACTAAATCATCTCCATTTATAGACAGTTTGTCTAACTGTGGTCAGATGAATATCTAACGGCCACTTCTAGTGAGAGTACCTATAGTACTAAATCATCTCCATTTATAGACAGTTTGTCTAACTGTGGTCAGATGAATATCTAACAGTCACTTCTAGTGAGAGTACATATAGTACTAAATCATCTCCATTTATAGACAGTTTGTCTAACTGTGGACAGATGAATATCTAACGGCCACTTCTAGTGAGAGTACCTATAGTACTAAATCATCTCCATTTATAGACAGTTTGTCTAACTGTGGTCAGATGAATATCTAACAGTCACTTCTAGTGAGAGTACCTATAGTACTAAATCATCTCCATTTATAGACAGTTTGTCTAACTGTGGACAGATGAATATCTAACAGTCACTTCTAGTGAGAGTACCTATAGTACTAAATCATCTCCATTTATAGACAGTTTGTCTAACTGTGGTCAGATGAATATCTAACAGTCACTTCTAGTGAGAGTACATATAGTACTAAATCATCTCCATTTATAGACAGTTTGTCTAACTGTGGACAGATGAATATCTAACGGCCACTTCTAGTGAGAGTACCTATAGTACTAAATCATCTCCATTTATAGACAGTTTGTCTAACTGTGGTCAGATGAATATCTAACAGTCACTTCTAGTGAGAGTACATATAGTACTAAATCATCTCCATTTATAGACAGTTTGTCTAACTGTGGACAGATGAATATCTAACGGCCACTTCTAGTGAGAGTACCTATAGTACTAAATCATCTCCATTTATAGACAGTTTGTCTAACTGTGGACAGATGAATATCTAACGGCCACTTCTAGTGAGAGTACCTATAGTACTAAATCATCTCCATTTATAGACAGTTTGTCTAACTGTGGTCAGATGAATATCTAACAGTCACTTCTAGTGAGAGTACCTATAGTACTAAATCATCTCCATTTATAGACAGTTTGTCTAACTGTGAACAGATACATATCTAAACTCTTCCAGATAACTTTATAACCCTTTCCAGCTTTATGCAAAGCAACAGTTCTTGATCGTAGGTCTTATGAGATCTCTTTGTTTGCGAGGCATGGTCCACGTCAGCAGATGCTTCTTGTGAATAGCAAACTCAAAATCTTTGAGTGCTTTATATAAGTCAAAGTAGCTCTAACCCACACCTACAATCTCATTTAATTAATTGAATGCCAGGTTTGCCAACTCCTGACTCTAATTCACTTCTGTTGACATCATTAGTCTATGGGGTTCACTTATGTTTTCCAGTCTACACTGTGAATGTTTAAAAGATGTACTGAAAATGTGCAAGAACAATACAATAATATTTGTGCTATTAGATAAAACATACAGTGATTTAAGACAAATTTATGCATAAATGCAGGCAATTCCAAAGGGTTCACATATTTTTTCTTGCCATGGCACAAACACGAAATAGAATGTGTGCACGAAGCTAAACTGAACCTAATAAAACCACTTCTGAAACGAACTCAATCTAAAATGTGAAATTTGAGAAAAAAAAATCAAATAAAAATTGCCGCTGACACATGATGAATGTTCTTTGTCATTCAGTGTTCTGTGTATTATAAAATAAAAAAATGTGTTTATACTAATGCATTTGCAATCGGAAATATCCAAATCTCATACAACCTGTTAAGTACATGTCTGGGTCATATTTCACACCAAAACCAAAAGAAAGAAATTATATTTTCAAACATAAAACAATTTGAATTGAGTTTTATTTCTTAGAATAAGAAAAAAACAATAGAGAACTGAGCTTCAGTAATTAGGTAATGACGAGGGCATTTTAGAAATATATATGTCAGACATACGACTCTCGGAGAGGTACGCATGACTCACAGTCAACAGCACAACATGAAAACCCTCCACGGAAAATCATACAGCAAACTGAGATGAAAGCCGAGCAACACACGTGTGACGTGATGAGAATCTGACAGACTCTATTGTGACACATCTGTGTCTTCATGATGGAAGATCAATAGAGCTCAACGATTTCAAGTGTGTGTGTGTTTTATTAAAGAGGGTAAATCAACAATCATTATGATTGTGATGGGTGAGTCAGCCCAAAACCTTCACAAGTACATTTAAACTAAAGTTAAAGAGCTGCAAAATACACTCACAACGGTAGACAACATGAGAAAACAAGTGCACAGTTGAGTTTTTATTGTAGACTAAAAATGTATAGTAATACATAATAGTAACTATTGATATTGAAATAAAAATAGTTCAAGAAATTATGCAAATTATTCTATAAGGAAATAGAATGTAATTTGTGATTTTCAAAGTTTTCAGTGCTTCTGGGGTATTTAACATGTGTGAAAACTCTTGAAATTGTGCACACACATTAGAGTCGTCAGCCATTAGTTTTTGGCAAAGTCATATTGTGGCAGGGCGGAGGGCGGGGCCGGGTCGTGATGATACACACCCGGTCCCGTATCAGGCTAATCAAGCCTCCGAGAGGGATAAAGGACGATGGCAGACGGTGGTGCGTTGAGAGAGAGATCATTTACAGACATGTCCGTCATCTGTGTGTTTGTCCTTTGTTTGAAGTTTAGAATTAAAACATTACTTATATTGTCAAGCCGGTTCTTGGCGACACGTGGGGACACTCCTCCGTCCCTGGCAGCGACCCTACTGCTCCAGGCGGTCGTGGAGACACTTCCCTCCTCCCCTCGCAGACGGCGGTCTTCCTTCGACCCCTCAGCGTTTCTGGAGGATGCCAGTGCTCTCCTCTGCCCCTGGCAGCGGCTCCATTGTTCCAGGCGGTCGGGGAGTCCAGTACCCACTCGCAGACGTGGATGGCGGCTGTTCACTGCGTCCGGGCGGTCGGTCTACTCCCTCCCCCGGTGGATGGCAGCGGCGCTCCTCTGGGTGGACGTCAGTATCGAGGACTCCGCGACGGGTATCCCTCCTCCTTCCCGGGTTTTGGCACCAATGTAAAGTAGTTCAAGGGAAAGGAGGAGGCGAGAACCGGCTTGACAATATAAATAATATTTTAATAATAAACTTTAAACAAAGGACAAACACACACATGATGGACATGTCCGTAAATGATCTCTCTCTCGTCGCACCACCATCTGCCATCAGCCTTCATCCCTCTCGGAGGCTTGATTAGCCTGATAAGGGACCGGGTGTGTATCATCACGACCAGATCCCGCCCTCCGCCCTGCCATACGTGTGTGTGTTTTGGGGGGGGGGGATACCCTCTTGAAAATGGGCATGTAAGATGGTTTATTTAGCACCCCCATTTACACCTACAATCACCAAAATTAGTACATACTCATTAAACTGGACATCTTTCATAATTATAGTCATTAGGTCTGCCCAACAGGAAGTAGGCCATTTTGGATTACTTGAATTTTTAATTTTGCAGTCTCTGAAGATTTAAATACTCCTTGTGAACAGATTTTGATATATTGAATGGTGTTGACATTGCTAGGCATTAAATGAATCAGGAAAAATGGGAAACAGGAAGTGTCTTATATCTTCTGTGTACAATGTGTGATTTACATCTAAATTGAGAGTCTTGGGGGCTAATCACATGGATTTGACTATTCTGGGTCACGGTCATAGCGCCACCACCTGGCAGCAGGAAGTGTTGCTCTTACAACAGACTTTAATATAGTCCTTTTATATTTACCCAAATTGCTTCAGAATTGTTTAGAATAATGCCAAATGCATGTGTCCACCTTGCATTACTTTCCAAAAGCGGGTAGAAATGGACCAGTTTTGCTTGGGCCCATCATTGCTGCTTTCAGTTATTTTTGTACTTGTTTTTACTACAGAAAAAAATAAATAATAATTTGCCAGTACAGTAAAACAATATGCATTTATATTTAAAAAAACATGCTCTGAAAAAGCCTAAATAGCTTATACAGTGTTGCTTCAAGTACATTTATTTTTATTTATTTATTTTTACCTTTTTCTCCCAATTTGTAACGCCCAATTCCTAATGCGCTCTAAGTCCTCACCTAAGTGACTCGCCTCAATCCGGGTGGCACAGGACGAATCTCAGTTGCCTCAGCATCTGAGACCGTCAATCCGTGCATCTTGTCATGTGACTTGTTGAGCGCGTTACCGTGGAGACGTAGCGCACGTGGAGGCTTCACACTATTCTCCGCGGCATCCCCACACAACTCACCACCCGCCCCACCGAGAGCGAGAACCACATTATATTAAGCACGAGGAGGTTACTCCATGTGACTCTACCTTCCCTAGCAACCGGGCCAATTTGGTTGCTAAGGAGACCTGGCTGGAGTCACTTAAGTACATTTAGTTTAATGATTTATTCTATTTTTATTTTACAGGAAAAAAAAAATCTTATTAAGTGTAATTTTTTTATATCAAATGTCTTACTAAAGAGAAAAAAAAAGATCTAACATGGATTTTCCTGATAGAGTTCATTATAAAATATATTTGCGACTGGTTACAGGTGCATCTAATGGCTAGAAAAACCATTTTACCTTGACATAATGCTCAATGTTCACATGTCAGTTTACACAAGGAACTATTTCTGATGCTCCAAACTTACTTCAAAACCCCACAGAGTGTGCACAACAACATCTTCCAATCGTTTGTGGATCTATTCTTTAAACATCTTTTATTTGTAACTTTCTATATGATGCTTCAGGCTATTTCTCATATAGTATAAGCATTATTTATTCTTTTAAAATACACAAACCCCATAAAAAATGGACAAACCATATAGCCTTTTAATCGTGTATTTATTAGATTTATATTTCATCTAAGAGCATTTCTAACTGTTTTTTTGTTGCTATGGGATCAGATCCACCTTTTCACTCACAACAGTGTAAAAACGCCCTCTGACTGCTTGTGACAATAAATAAACAATAAACACATGAAAATAAAATGCAAAGTAATCTAGTCAGTTACCAAAATACATTTTGAAAGTAACAGTATTCTGATGTGATTTAACGTATTTAACATTATGTGACCCCGCGGCCTCGTGCGAGGACTTGCTTTTTTGGCTTCCCTATACGCAACTCATAATTTAAATGAATTTAAACGGATTGAATACTGTTCACAAGACTCTAGAATGTCATTTAGGGGTTAAACTTCTGGCGCAGTGAGTCACGTGACACAACATCATGTCGTCGATTTCCTTGAAGCGCTCCAACGGATGCAGCACAAACAAAAGTGCCTCTGGTAAGAAACCTCTTTGCGTTTTAACATTGAAACGTGTTTGGTTGTAAAGAGGAGAGTCTCTAGTTTCGTTTGATATGCTGCTTTATAAAATACATTCACATTTTGCGTGTCAGCACGGTGATAAACATGACGTCCACATACGAGGATTTTAGGACAATATTCCCACAAAACCAGAAAAAACATGTTTGTTATTCTGAATAACTTTAACACATCTGTGGGTCATTTATCTTCATTTTAATAAACATTTTTGTTATGTTTTAGTGTGTTATCTCTGTGTAATAATCATTAACATTAATAAATGCATTCCTATATTTACTGTACATTATCTTTCAGAGACTTTATACAGAGTTAGGATGAAAATAAGGAGCATTTCGAACTCTTCTGCCTTGGATAGTATTTTTCTGATGCAGCTGAAACTTCGTAAAGCAGCACTTTTCATACAACTGTCTCCTTAAGATGAATCGCTTGTTGTTTTATTCCTCACTTCGGATAAAAGCCAAATGAATAAATATAAGTGGAAAAGTCTTCGTCTTTGGTTGACCATCAAAATCCGATGACGACGTCCACTCGTTTAACGGTGAGATCTTTGATGGCTGAACAGTGTTATCCTGGACCCACAGGCTCTATTACAGGTGGTGCATATATATGTGGTAGTAGTGGTGGTATTGATGGTAGCTATGGCTGTGCGTCTCCTAGCTCTGTCCCTATAAAGCTGTCACCTGATGGTACGAAAAGCAGCAACATACTCCGGGTCCTCGGGTCTGATCTTACACTTCCTCAAAGCCATCATCATTTGATCCTTATAGCGCTTCTTTGACCCTCCAACTGAGACACAACATGATGTAGCTTCCCATATAGCACTCTGCGGGGTAGCCGGGATGGGTGCATCCTTATCACATGGCCCAGCCACTGCATGTGCGGGGTGATCATGGCCTCAACACTTCTGCAGTTGGTCTTTACAAGTATTTCAGCGCTCTAAGGACATAATGTGACGGCTGTAGGTTACCCAAGCTATTTTTGGCTCTCATCTACACTATAATACCACTGAGAATGAAGACTCATGAAAACGTTCTCTATAAATGCATGCTTTGGAAAACAAAGGCGTAAAAATCTGAAACTCAAATACACAAAACACGGGACAGAGTGCGTACATGAAATCAAAACCAACTATAAAACTAAACTGAAATATAAGATTGCAAGCGCATTCGAAAAACGCTAACTTTGGTAAAGCCATATGGTGGATCTCTCTCATAGGTGCCCTACCTGTGGTGCACTATGTAGGTGATGATGGAGGCAAACAGGCAGAGCAGCATGACGGCTGTGCAGGCGTACACCACCGGGTGCAGGAACTCGCCCGGATACGGAGGAAACGACAACACCTTCTTCAGATCCTGAGAGACACACAGACAGAGAGAGAGAGAGAATCTGATTTCAACAGTTTGAAGAGGGCATTTATAGTGACAGGACATGTTACATGTACTATTATCTAACATAACGTGTTCTCAGGGTTAGCCATACATTTGTGTACACCTAGGAAGTGACATTACGGAACATTTATTAAAACAATAATATATACTTTATCAATACCTACAGACAATCTAGCCAGTTAACTTTAGGTGCAGGACTTCACCTCCACGGAAGCATTTAGAGAACTCTTCCGCATGATTATTACAGGAACTTAAAGGCACCAACAAGAGCCAGTCTTAACACGTTTTTTTTTATCCTCTTTTCTCCCAATTTGGAATGCACAATTCCCACTACTTATTAGAACCTCGTGGTGGCGCTGTTACTCAATCTGGGTGGCCTCCGCTTCTGAGACCGTCAATCCGCGCATCTGATCAAGTGACTCGTTGTGCATGACAGCGCGGAGACTCACAGCATGTGGAGACTCATGCTACTCTCCACGATCCACACACACCTCACCACACGCCCCATTGAGAGAACCACTAATCACCACCATGAGGAGGTTACCCCATGTGACTCTACCCTCCCTAGCAACCGGCCCAATTTGGTTACCCCATGTAACTCTACCCTCCCTAGCAACCGGCCCAATTTGGTTACCCCATGTAACTCTACCCTCCCTAGCAACCGGCCCAATTTGGTTACCCCATGTAACTCTACCCTCCCTAGCAACCGGGACAATTTGGTTACCCCATGTGACTCTACCCTCCCTAGCAACCGGCCCAATTTGGTTACCCCATGTGACTCTACCCTCCCTAGCAACCGGCCCAATTTGGTTACCCCATGTGACTCTACCCTCCCTAGCAACCGGGACAATTTGGTTACCCCATGTGACTCTACCCTCCCTAGCAACCGGGGCAATTTGGTTACCCCATGTGACTCTACCCTCCCTAGCAACCAGGACAATTTGGTTGCTAAGGTGACCTGGCTGGAGTCTCTCAGCACGTCCTGGATTCAAACTCACGACTCCAGGGCGATATAGTGTATATATATATATTTCTACATTTTATAGTTACACATCTGCTGGAGTTTTTGTACTACAGATCTCCAGTTTACTATTGATATTTAATATTAAATGCTAATATTGTTTCTCATGTATGAAAGTTACTCTGGATAAAGGCATTTGCTAAAAGATTAAGGGCTCTATTTTCGTGAGTGCAGAAAGTGCAGCGGAACTCGCTACGAATGTGCGCAACATCTTATCCAATTTTCGTAAAAGGGCTAATGAGAAACGCAATTTACATGCCAACGCAAAGCGCAAGTAGGCGTGGGTGGGAGTGTTTGGCAATGCCCATATGACCCATTGTGCTCACGAGTTAAGACATTGTGCTGCACTTAAAATAAGGCCCCAAATGCAATATGTCATTTAATATATTCAGTCTAGCAGTTATCGAACACAAGACATACTTAGTTAATACTAACGGGGTCTTAAAATAAAGGTTACAGCGAAGAGCCAGAGATGCCATCAAACAGTAGTATTAAAAAGCAGAGCGAGAGAGGTCTGAAATGGTTATTGAGGCTGAGTGGGAGAAATGCAAGAGTAAGACTTGTAAATATTCATCCTCATAAACAAGGCGAGGGATTACACACACACACACAGACACACAAATATAAAATCCTTCGGTTGCCTGAACATTTGATCCTCTTATGAAACAGCCTGCTATAAAAAGTTCTCAAAAGCATCTAAACTAGCACCGAGACACACACCACATCAGCACTGATAACACACAAACAAACACACACCACAACACATCAGCACTGATAACACACAAACAAACACACACCACAGGTGACACAGACACTAAAACTGATAAACCATCAAATTATCACTTATGAAATCAAACAGGTAAAACAACAATATTCCTACGAAGACAACATATCCTGATTTATTAAATTATCAAAGAGGCGCAATTTGTAGAGAAATAGGTCATCACACTTAGACGTTTCAACACCACGTCTTATCTCAACGCAAAGCACAAATTCAGTTCCTGCATTTGCAGTTTGGAGATTTCACCAGCAGCTGAACATGAGCACTGTTGTAGCTGTTTTAATAAAAACTAAATCAAATAAATTCAATTATGAGATTGTGTTCAACTATCTAAAGGTGATGGCTTATTTTTCAATGGTTATGTTTATACAGTTCAGTTTTTGTGTGTATCTCATACTAAATTGTTTCAAAAATGGTTGTTACTAAACGGTTGCTAAATCCAAAAATCTATGAAGCTGCTTTAATAATGTGGTTCAGCTGGTCTAGACACACCCAGACCTGATTACTGCCAGCCCTGTTCAATCAAATCAACAAATAAATCAACTTTTTCAGCAGCATGAAGTTGGAACTTAGTGTGCCGAGATCGAAAGAAATTCCAGAAATTTTGAGGAAAAAAGTGCTTGTAATACAATACAATACTGGGAAGGGTTACAAAAGCTATTTCAAAGGCTCTGAGACGCCAAAGAACCCCAGTGAGAACACTTGGCACAGTAGTGAACCTTCCCAGAAGTGGTCAACCTTCCAAAATTCCTCCAAGAGTGTAACCGGACTACTCAACCCAATCTGAGCGGGATTTGAACTGGCGTCTCTGGCATGAGAGGCGGGCCGCTTTAACGAGGAGGCTAAAAGCTACAGCCTTACCAGCTGGCTAACGTTACAAGAACACAGCGACGACTCGTCCAGAAAGTCACAAAAAAAGCCAAGGACAACATCCAAGGAACTGCAGGACTCTCCCGCATCAATAAAGGTCACTGTTCATGACTCCACTATCAGAAAGACGCCGGCCAAAAATGCCATCCATGGGAGAGTGGCGAGGTGAAAACCACTGCTAACCCAGAAGAACATTAAGGCTCGTCTGAACTTTGCCAAAACACACCTTGATGATCCTCAAACCTTTTGGGAGAATGTTCTGTGGACTGAGTTGAAAGTGGAGCTGTTGGGAAGACAGGGGTCCCGTTACATCTGGTGTAAATCAAACACAGAATCCCACAAAACGAACATCATACCTACGGTCGAGCATGCTGGTGGTCGTGTGATGGTGTCGGGATGCTTCGCTGCTTCAGGGTGACTTGGAATAATTGAGGGAAACATGAATTCTGCTGTCTTCCAGAAAATCCTAAAGGAGAGCGTCCCGTCATCAGTCCGTGAGTTCGTGAGTTCAAGCACAACTGGATTAAGCAGCAAGACACTGATCCAAAGCACAGGAGTAAAGCTGCGTTCACACTGCCAGCGACACGCAGCGACAAAACGACCTCATCTCATTCATTTTCAATGAGAGCTCGCGACTTCTGGCAACACGAGCGACGGTGACCGTTAGCGACCAGAAGGTTGAGAAATGTTTAATTTTATGCAAATGAAGAGTGACTTTCGGGAGCGACAGCCAATAGGAGAGCAGATGGTAGCGCTCACATGATGCTAATATTTTAATAATATTATTAATCGTAAAGAAACACTCCACACACACCACTAGCGACCGCCAGACACTGGCGACATGCAGCGATAAAGTAGCTGGCAGTGTGAACGCAGCTTCAGTCCACCTCTGAATGACTCAAAAGAAGCCAAATTAAAGTTCTGGAGTGACCTGATCAAAGTCCTGACTTGAACCTGATTGAGATGCTGTGGCAGGACCTTAAACGGCAGTTCTGCAAAGAAGAGTGGGACAAACTTCCAGCACATCTCCAGTTATCAGAAGCGTTTAGTTGCAGTTGTTGCTACATATAAATACAAATGTATATGAAATCTGGAAAGGGGCAAATACTTTTACTATTTACAATTGTATTTATGATCAATATTTTATTGGTGTTTTTCCACCTGTTGTTGTGGAGTGATTTTTAGACATCACTCGTTAAATGTTTGGATTTGGTGTGATTTTTTTTAACCACTATTTTATTTTTTTATTTATTTCTAAGCCCTGGACCGCACTGTTATACAAAAGATCAATAGGTGTGTGGCACGGTGGAGGGCGGGGCCGGGTCGTGATTCAACACGCCCGGTCCCGTATCAGGCTAATCAAGCCTCCGAAAGGGGATAAAGGCCGACCGCGGAGGACGTACCTGAGAGAGAGATCGTTCACGGACATGTCCGTCGTCTTATGTGTCTTTTGAGTTTACCATTAAAACTATCATTTATACGTTAAGCCGGTTTCTCGCCTCTTCTTTCCCGGGTTTCAGCACCAATGTAACGCAGTTCACGCTCACGGGCAAGGAAGAGGCGAGAAACCGGCTTAACGTATAAATTATAGTTTTAATGGAAAACTCAAAATGCTGGAGGCTTGATTAGCGCACTACGGGACCGGGCGTGTTGAATCACGACCCGGCCCCGCACCTCCACCATGCCACAAGGTGACATTTTAAGTGTCTTTGTGCCTTCCTTTGTGCATGTACTACAAAAAAAAACTCAAATATTTTTTTTTCCTTTAAATGTTGTTTTCTCCTCAAGTGGCAACACATGATAATTTTTGATTTTTACTTGCAAGCTAACAATTAGCATGCAGTACCAACCCTGGCCACCAGGTGCCAGTATCAGTAAGCATGACATCTTATAAGGTGACAGATGATACCTGTATTAGAGGTCTTCACGGGTCCAAACATGTGTGCCCGAGCCCAAAGAGATTGATGAAAGTGACACAATAAATGCATGTATCGTGAATGCACACGTGTGAATCATAAGGGGCGTGAGAGCCTCTTCGGCTGGAAACCGACCAGATGCTCACAGAACAGAGTTAAAATCAGTATTGAACTACTCAGAATAATGAATAAAATCCCACATATCAAACATGTCCAGTCAACAGTCTCCTTCCAAGGAAATTCCAGCATAAAGGGAAAATCAATCAGCCAAAACACAATGTTCTGCTTTCGAATAAGCGATTGAAGAACTACACGTGCCAATCTGGCACTCATTTGTGAATAAAAGCATTAAAAATATCTCAATTTGAACAGAAGACGTATTCAAAAAGGGCCTATTCATGATTAGACTAAACACTAAACACTAAACACTTACACTTACGCATTTGGCAGATGCTTTTCTCCAAAGCTACTTACAGTTGCAGGGTTAATCCCCCCGGAGCAACCTGGAGTTAAGTGTCCTGCTCAAGGACACAATGGTAGTGACTGTGGGGATCAAACCAGCAACCTCCTGATGACCAGTTATGTGCTTTAGCCCACTACACCACCACCAAAGTGACTTACAGTGCACTTATTACAGGGACAATCCCCCCGGATCAACCTGGAGTTAAGTGTCTTACTCAAGGACACAATGGTGGTGACTGTGGGGATCAAACCAGCAACCTTCTGATTACCAGTTATGTGCTTTAGCCCACTACACCACCACCACCACCACTCCACATAAAACTTTAGAGAGAGAGATCACAAGTCAGTTTGATCAGTCAAAACTTCATTAAATGGGAAATTCTTGAACACACAACATTCCTATAGGAAATCCGAAAATATGTAAATGACTTCATTTACAGTCCATCTCAGGAGACACATCGCAGAGCATCACTTAATGCTGAGAAGTTAAACTGTGGCGTTCAGTCGCAGAGGAAGTGGACTGTGAAATAAACCGAATAACGAGAGGATTAATCCGATTAAATCAGAGAGATCGACGAGTGACCTGAAGCGACCCGTCATGCTTTCACTGACCGTTCACATGATGTGACCTCATGTGCGCTATGGGGAGTCTGAAGAGCATTACGCTATAAACTACATGGCATCATCTCAACCAGTTGACACATAAAACAGCTAAATAAATATTTGACCCAAGTTGAGAGCTTCAGCTAATGGTCTGAATTAAATGCCACAAAGGAAATGAAATCATTTATATTGATCTGCTCCATACAAGCAAGTAAAGTAATAGTGCTTTAAAACATCCATAATCTACTAACAGAAACATGAACTCTAGAGAAATCAACTGCAACGCTTAGAAATGAAGCGGTTGCACATGGGGCGCTTTTCTTAAGTTCCTTGACTGCTGAATCCAGAGCTTCATCATTTATAATTTCTTTATAATGTGACAAAATAAAAAGAATAATGTGATTTTTATAATGTAGTCCAATTTACAAACAAATGACTCCTACAGTACGAGTCAGTTCTTTTAATAAGTAGGCAAATTAATGCACAATTGACTCATATGAGTCAGTTCTTCTAAAACATAGTCTGATTCATGAACAAATGACTCTTATGAGTCAATTTATGCAATATGTTGTCTGATTCACAAACAAATGATTCAAATGAGTCAGTTCAATAAAACAGAGTCTGATTCACAAACAAATGTTTCAAATGAGTCAGTTCAATAAAACAGAGTCTGATTCACAAACAAATGATTCAAATGAGTCAGTTCAATAAAACATAGTCTGATTCACAAACAAATAACTCTTATAAGTCAGTTCTTGTAATATGTTGTCTGATTCATGCACAAATGACTTGTATGGGTCAGTTCTTTTAATAAGTAATTAAATGAATGTACAAATGACTCATATGAGTCAGTTCTATTAAAACTTAGTCTGATTCACAAACAAATGATTCAAATGAGTCAGTTCAATAAAACGTAGTCTGATTCACAAACAAATGACTCAAATGAGTCAGTTCAATAAAACGTAGTCTGATTCACAAACAAATGATTCAAATGAGTCAGTTCAATAAAACATAGTCTGAATCACAAACAAATGACTCTTATAAGTCAGTTCTTGTAATATGCAGTCTGATTCACAAACAAATGACTCGTAATGTATGTGCCGGTTATTTTAATATGTAGTCAATTCTTTAATATGTTGTCAAATTCAGAAAAAAGTGACTCATATGAGTCAGTTCTTTTAATAAGTATTAAAATGAATGTATAAATGACTCATGTGAGTCAGTTCTATTAAAGCATAGACTGATTCACAGACAAATGACTCAAATGAATCAGTTCAATAAAACATATTCTGATTCACAAACAAATGACTCTTATGAGTCAGTTTATGTAATATGTTGTCTGTTTCACAAACAAATGATTCAAATAAGTCAGTTCAATAACACACAGTCTGATTCACAAACAAATGACTTGTAATGTATGTGCTGGTTCTTGTCAAATTCAGAAAAAAGTGACTCATATGAGTCAGTTCTTTTAATAAGTATTAAAATGAATGTATAAATGACTCATGTGAGTCAGTTCTATTAAAACATATTCTGATTCACAAACAAATGACTCTTATGAGTCAATTTATATAATATGTTGTCTGATTCATGCAAAAATAGACTCGTATGGGTCAGTTCTTTTAAGTATGCAAATTAATGCACAAATGACTCATTCTTCTAAAATGTAGTCTGATTCACAAACAAATGACTCGTAATGTATGTGCCGGTTCTTTTAACATGTAATCCGATACAGGAAAAAAAAATACTCTTATGAGTCAATTCTTTAATATGTTGTCAAATTCAGAAAAAAAGTGACTCATATGAGTCAGTTCTTTGAATAAGTATTAAAATGAATGTATAAATGACTCATGTGAGTCAGTTCTATAAAACATAGTCTGATTCACAAACAAATGACTCGCATGTGTCACTTCGTGTAATATGTTGTCTGATTCACACACAAATTATTCAAATGAGTCAGTTCTATAAAACATAGTCTGATTCACAAACAAATGATTCAAATGAGTCAGTTCTATAAAACATAGTCTGATTCACAAACAAATGACTCGTATGTGTCAGTTCGTGTAATATGTTGTCTGATTCACACACAAATGATTCAAATGAGTCAGTTCTATAAAACATAGTCTGATTCACACACAAATGATTCAAATGAGTCAGTTCTATAAAACATAGTCTGATTCACACACAAATGATTCAAATGAGTCAGTTCTTGTAAAATGTTGTCTGATTCACACACAAATGATTCAAATGAGTCAGTTCTATAAAACATAGTCTGATTCACAGACAAATGATTCAAATGAGTCAGTTCTATAAAACATAGTCTGATTCACAAACAAATGACCCGTATGTGTCAGTTCGTGTAATATGTTGTCTGATTCACACACAAATGATTCAAATGAGTCGGTTCTATAAAACATAGTCTGATTCACACACAAATGATTCAAATGAGTCAGTTCTATAAAACATATTCTGATTCACAAACAAATGACTCATATGTGTCAGTTTGTGTAATATGTTGTCTGATTCACACACAAATGATTCAAATGAGTCAGTTCTATAAAACATAGTCTGATTCACACACAAATGATTCAAATGAGTCAGTTCTATAAAACATAGTCTGATTCACAAACAAATGACTCGCATGTGTCAGTTCTTGTAATATGTTGTCTGATTCACACACAAATGATTCAAATGAGTCAGTTCTATAAAACATAGTCTGATTCACACACAAATGATTCAAATGAGTCAGTTCTATAAAACATAGTCTGATTCACAAACAAATGACCCGTATGTGTCAGTTCGTGTAATATGTTGTCTGATTCACACACAAATGATTCAAATGAGTCGGTTCTATAAAACATAGTCTGATTCACACACAAATGATTCAAATGAGTCAGTTCTATAAAACATATTCTGATTCACAAACAAATGACTCATATCTGTCAGTTTGTGTAATATGTTGTCTGATTCACACACAAATGATTCAAATGAGTCAGTTCTATAAAACATAGTCTGATTCACACACAAATGATTCAAATGAGTCAGTTCTATAAAACATAGTCTGATTCACAAACAAATGACTCGCATGTGTCAGTTCTTGTAATATGTTGTCTGATTCACACACAAATGATTTAAATGAGTCAGTTCTATAAAACATAGTCTGATTCACACACAAATGATTCAAATGAGTCAGTTCTATAAAACATAGTCTGATTCACAAACAAATGACCCGTACGTGTCAGTTCGTGTAATATGTTGTCTGATTCACACACAAATGATTCAAATGAGTCGGTTCTATAAAACATAGTCTGATTCACACACAAATGATTCAAATGAGTCAGTTCTATAAAACATATTCTGATTCACAAACAAATGACTCATATGTGTCAGTTTGTGTAATATGTTGTCTGATTCACACACAAATGATTCAAATGAGTCAGTTCTATAAAACATAGTCTGATTCACACACAAATGATTCAAATGAGTCAGTTCTATAAAACATAGTCTGATTCACAAACAAATGACTCGCATGTGTCAGTTCTTGTAATATGTTGTCTGATTCACACACAAATGATTTAAATGAGTCAGTTCTATAAAACATAGTCTGATTCACAAACAAATGACTCATATGTGTCAGTTTGTGTAATATGTTGTCTGATTCACACACAAATGATTCAAATGAGTCAGTTCTATAAAACATAGTCTGATTCACACACAAATGATTCAAATGAGTCAGTTCTATAAAACATAGTCTGATTCACAAACAAATGACTCTTATGAGTCAATTTATGTAATATGTTGTCTGATTCACAAACAAATGACTCATAATGTATGTGCTGGTTCTTTTAATATGTCATCCAATACAGAAAAAAACTTAATATGCTGTCAAATTCAGAAAAAGTGACTCTTATGGGTCATGTCTTTTAATAAGTATTTAAATGAATGTATAAATGACTCGTATGAGTCAGTTCTTTTAGTAAGTAGTCATCAGTCGCTTTTGAGTCATTGCTGTCCGGTTTACTGACATATGACTCTCACGAGTATGAGTCAGTTCTTTTAATTAGTTTCATGAACTTACAGTAAGTTATTGGTATGAATCAGTCTGACGCATGCTAACGAAAACTCACTGAATCCGTCACATTAGTGGTTAAAGAATGAACATGTGACTCACGAACAAACGTTAGAGTCTTTTAGTCACCTCTGATTCGAATGAAGCAAGACAGGTTTTGTGTAACACACGAAATAAAGACAGATTTCTGTAGGAAACACCGGCATCATAAGCTCTTAATTGTGATGCCTTGCGATTCGTTTTGGAATTTGATTGAGACTCCCTGAATTGGAATCTAATCGAATCGTGATGTCTAATGATTCCCACCGCTACAGGAGCGTTGGGAATCAATGTTCCGTTCATACCCGACAACCCCTGTATCAAATTCATCCACACACCACAATCATTCTCACATTACAGCAGGAAACAGTGATGTGATGTGCTTGAAGCAACTCCTCTGAAAATCAAACAAGAATTAACATTGACATCACATAAAGACACACATAAGCAAAGTGATTGCATAACACTGAATGATTTCTCCTCACTTGTGTGGCACAACCAATTCACACTAGAACAAATTAACGCCAAGGTTACGCAACAATGGCACATTAGAAAGAAGTCATGGGAGAGATTGTGTTTTCACAGGAGCAGAGAAGAGAGGAGGTGAGAGGAGCTTGTGAACGCTCACACGTGAAACCCATCACCAAAATAATATTCTGTTCATACACGTCCTTTACATGCGGTTTAACTGCACGCGTGTCCTTCAAAAGCTATTATACAAATGGTGTTATGAAGGGGGAGATGAAGGTGTTGAAAAGCACAGGGTGAGAAAGTACTTCACACATTATTTTAATATTCCAGCCTTACTTAACCGTGACATTGCAATTGCTAAAGGCTTAACGCAGAAGTCAAATATGCTCAAACCAATTGATCGGACAGTCTTCATTTTAGTGGTGTTTGCAAAGACAAGCATCCCTGTAACTATTGCTCATACATACGGGCAAATTCTCTAAACAGTTGCATCACATTTGCATGTGATATTTCAGTGCAAAAACCTGCATCTTATTCACTAACCACCATAATCTAGTTTAAAGAGGCGAAATAGGCAATGAAATTGCACAGCGTCTTGAGTGTTATGTAGTCCTTGGGCCTTTTTTTTTACGCAAACACTTCCTTTCTATGTCAATTTGGCTAATTATAGATAGCACTTTATGCACAAAGTGCTGTGTGATTTGCACGCCGCAATAAAAATTGCACCATTACTACCTGGGGAAAGCAGGCGATAAACTCTTGTTTTTTTTTAACAGAGATGCTCAAGTATATTTTATATCAATCAATCATTTTTCAGTAGATTCAGAAGTTTAGCTTCCTGTAAAAAATACACAAAATTAAAGATTTTCAAGGAAAAGGCCAGTAATGACCACCCAGAACACTTTAACAATCACCTAGCAACCACCCAGAACACCCTAGCAACCATCCAGAACTACCTAACAACCACCTAGCAATGCTCTAGTGCTCACTCAGAACATCTTTGTAACCAACATTCTAGCAACCACCGTAAAAACCCAAACATCTACCTAGCAACGCTTCAGAGACCACCCAGAACACCCTAGCAACCATCCAGAACTACCTAACAACCACCTAGCAATGCTCTAGTGCTCACTCAGAACATCTTTGTAACCAACATTCTAGCAACCACCGTAAAAACCCAAACATCTACCTAGCAACGCTTCAGAGACCACCCAGAACACCCTAGCAACCATCCAGAACTACCTAACAACCACCTAGCAATGCTCTAGTGCTCACTCAGAACATCTTTGTAACCAACATTCTAGCAACCACCGTAAAAACCCAAACATCTACCTAGCAACGCTTCAGAGACCACCCAGAACACCCTAGCAACCATCCAGAACTACCTAACAACCACCTAGCAATGCTCTAGTGCTCACTCAGAACATCTTTGTAACCAACATTCTAGCAACCACCGTAAAAACCCAAGCATCTACCTAGCAACGCTTCAGAGACCACCCAGAACACCCTAGCAACCACTTAGTAATGCTCTAGAGACCATCCAGAGCACCCTAGTAACCACCTGTCAATGTTCTAGTGACCACTCAGAACACCCTAGCAACACTTTTGCAACTACCATAAACACCCTAACAACATTCTAGCGACCATTCAGAACACCCTATCAACATCATAGCTAAACCCAAAACACCTTATTAATGACCTAGCAACACTCTGGGGACTATTTAGAACACCCTAGCAACACTATACTAACCTCTCAGAATACCATAACAACACCCTAGGGACCATTCAAAACACCCTAGTGACCACCTGGCAATGTTCTAGTGACCACTCAGAACACTCTAGCAACACTTTAGCAACTACCTTTAACACCCTATCAACATTCTAGCTACACCCAAAATACCCTAGTAATGACCTAGCAACACTCTGGGAACCATTTAGAACACCCTAGCAACACCCTAGCAACCACTTAGTAATGCTCTAGAGACCATCCAGAGCAACCTAGTGACCACCTGTCAATGTTCTAGTGACCATTCAGAACACCCTAGCAACACTTTAGCAACTACCAACACCCTAACAACATTTTAGCGACCATTCAGAACACCCTATCAACATTCTAGCTAAACCCAAAACACCCTATTAATGACCTAGCAATGCTCTGGGGACCATTTAGAACACCCTAGCAACACTCTAGCAACCACTTAGTAATGCTCTAGCGACCATCCAAAACACCCTAGTGACCACCTGTCAATGTTCTAGTGACCACTCAGAACACCCTAGCAACACTTTAGCAACTATCCAAAACACCCTAACAACACTCTAACGGCCACTCAGAATACCATAACAACACCCTAGGGACCATTCAAAACACCCTAGCATCCTTTTAGCAATGGTTTAGTGACCAACCGAAATACTCTAGCAACAAGATTTAAATGTTCTAGTCACCACTCAGAGGACCCTAGCTACCAGCTAGCAATGCATTAGCGACCATCCAGAACAACCTAGCAACCAGATAGAGATGCTCTAGCAACCACCCAGAAGATCCTAATAACCAGCTAGCAATGCACTAGTAAGCAACCATCCAACCATCCAACCACACCAGCAACTACACGGCATGCACTAAAAACACATTATGATGCAACTTTTGCACATGCAAATACAGTTTCTTCAGAACACGTTAAAAACAAAATCATTATCTTATTGTGATTAAATTGATAATTAGAAAATGTTGATCAATGCAACACAACTCAGAACACAACAGTGTGTGTTATAAGCGCAGTAAAGCTCATCTATATATTTGCACATACTGAGAGCATCTCATATGTAAACAGGAAGGGTTGTGGTGTAAACATCTCCAAGCAGAGCACTGATTAACTTTAATCATTTACACAAGCAACACACCATTAATAAAGACACATGTGAGCGCGGCGAGCGCCTGATGATCACCTGCTGACTGATTTCATGAGCTTTTCAGCTGAACGTTTCGTCACTGCCCATTACTCGTCTCACTGTATTATCACAGGGGTTTGAGATGTCCCCACCAAGATGAATTATGGGTAACACATACTGACATTATTAAACTCTCTCTCTCTTTCTCTCTCTCTCTCTCTCTCTCTCTCGCTCTCTCTCATAAAAGCACAGACATGATGCTGTGAAGGATGAGTAAAACAGTTTCAGATAGTAAATGGTCAACTTTCATTGAATGCATATTAATGGTGGTTCAGTTTAGAACTGTTCAGGTTGTACTCCAGAAGCCCCAAAGAGGATTAGCATTTCATGGGGATGTTCCAATGGGCTTTTATAATGCCAGCTACTAGTTTCATTTTCCCAAATGCACACAATCATCTTCACATGACAGTAGAAGAGACACCCGCACCTGCTCTGTGATCATGGCGATGACAGCGACGCATGTACAGGTGGATTCGGGTTTACGATAATGACAGCGCAGATGTTTGACCGCTACGATGAGCATCTGTCAGCCAATCAGAAACAACATGAGGTGCACAGCTGCCATAAAGTGACACTCACGCAGAAGCAATGGGACATGAAGAATTATGAGGCATTATTTACCATAAACACACCACTGAGAATTCCCATCTGCTGCTGTCAGGACACATATTCATTGTACGTGTCTCTATAGCGCATTTAAACCTGCGGACGAATCTCATTAAACGGTTAAGAACATGTCCAGATCACATGTAACCCCAAAACAAAAAATAAAGAAAATAATTGTATAAATTCTTAATAATAATTAAATAATGCATGTAGACATTATGACCAAAACTGAACAGGTTTTGAAATTTGCAGACAAATTAGAAGTGTTCTGTTTTTTCCCTAAAATGTTCCGTAATTTATGAAAAATGTTGCACTTTACAAATGTTACATATTATTGCAATCAGTAAAAACATCAATCTCATCAAATATTCATGTGTCATATGTTATTGGAAAGCTCTCAAAGAATAAAATAAGTCTCTGAAATTTGTTTCAATCACAGACAAAAATATAGTGAATAACAGCTAATTATATGTCTTTGACAATTATGTTGTTATATGCTGCGGTTTTGCTTATAACTTCACGAAGCATAAACGAAACATAAAATATCACATATCAATATTTAGAGGATATTATAACGAGTCCACACACAAGATAATCAGATGTATAGATCATTAGATAATCCACATGAAGCACAATGTTACATATGACCACCAGGAGATGGCGCCAAATACATGACATAGACTCAATGATGACTCAAATGACACAGAATGAAACTGAATGAGATGATTATCTTTGAAACGAGTCCACACACAAGATAATCAGATGTATAGATCATTAGATAATCCACATGAAGCACAATGTTACATATGACCACCAGGAGATGGTGCCAAATACATGACACAGACTCAATGATGACTCAAATGACACAGAATGAAACTCATTCTGTGAAATCTCACGACTAAAATCATGTCTGCATGCTATACAAACCTTTAGTCATTGTTGTGTTTGCATGTATAATTAGTTCTTATGTACAATTATTATCTTTTATTTGTTTGGAGAAGCAGTTTTTCGGAGCCACCTTATTTACACCCCGAGATATATAATATCAAATCAGAAAAATACGAAAAAGGAACATTTTTGGCTAAATTTGTTTTCTGATTTTTCAGAAGTTTCTTCGGCCGAGAGTATCAGAATGTGTCATAATCTATAACATTAAAAATAAGTTTTCTTTACAATGATACCTTGACCCTCCTTGTTTTATTTAGTTTTTTGTCGTGTTTTAAATCTTTAATTTTGGGATGTGCCACTGAAACAAGAAATCTTTAACCTGTTGATACGAGCCCCGTTTTTGAGCACAAACCATGAAAATGACACACCTGAACTGAAATGGTTGCATTTACGGGACCCTTTGGAGTACGGACACAGTTGTAGTATCTTTTGAAAGAAGACGCTTTGGGCGTCATTTCACAAGTTTCAGAATTAATATATGTTGTTATTTATTAAAGTTAGAGCAGCTGAAGTTTATAGTAATGGACATATTTTGTGCTGAACATGTTTTATAATCTAAATAAACAATAATAAAAGTTCAAGACAACTCATAAATACAATGTTCTCAAAGTCACGAGTCTGAAGAAGTGACGTTTCTAATCTGAAGATGATCGAATAATAAATGAGGTTCCTGCAGCTTTAATCTCTGTAAAATCACTGCCGGTATACAGAGTAAAATTAAGCTCCGCCTCTCAAGACGACACTAAATCTGACGGCACTGCTCGAGTATTATGAATAAAACTACGCCACATTTTTATAAATAGACTTTGGAGATGGCTGGTTTTGTTTATGAGACTCTAATATATCAGATCATATACAGTTTTACAACATGAATGCTGCTCAGATTGCAGTTTGATGAAGAACGATGACGAAGGCGAGATCTCATGTAAACAATGGAGAATATATCAATATTTCTCACATTTATCACTTTTCTGGACAAATGTTTTGGATGTTTTTCAGTGAACGCTTGTCATGGTCTATTGACTCCACTATAAGTGTGTTGAACTGGATTCATCTGGCGATCGTGTTTTCATAATAAAAGTCCCGTTTTGATATTGCATGTTTTCATTTGTACTCCTGCACAAATAACTCAATTGCTGTTTCTGGAGCATTGCTATCATGAAACAGAGATCGGATATCAATGTTGAACCCTTGACAAGATGTATCATTTGTTAACAGAAATTTCCTTTATAAATTATACTGTAAATGTAAGCACAGTGACGTCACACCCAAGTGCGGCCGATTGCGTATCAACAGGTTAAAAACTTCAGAGCTTAAAGGGTTAAAAAGCAACTGAACTGTAAAGTTTGTGTCTGGTTGTTATTTTTCATAATATACCAAGTTTAACAAACATTGGACAATATATCTGAAATACACCCAAATGAATCCGAATCTAATAGAGATTTTTTTTAAATTTATTTATATATATTTTTTTGGGGGTGGTGTTTGTGTGGTGTGTGTGTGTGTGTGTGTGTGTGTGTGAATGTGTGTGAATGTGTGGTGTGTGTATGTGTGTGTGGTGTGTGTGTGTGTGTGTCTTTGTGTGGTGTGTGTGTGGGTGGGGGGGGGGGGGGTGTTTGTGTGGTGTGTGTGTGTGTGTGTGTGTGTGTATGTGTGTGAATGTGTGGTGTGTGTATGTGTGTGTGGTGTGTGTGTGGTGTGTGTGTGTGTGTGTGTGTGAGGGTGGGGGGGGGGGGGGGGGTGTTTGTGTGGTGTGTGTGGCTGCACAGATTTTAATATCTGTGAGGGTTTGAGGAAGTGTTTGGTAGTGTTGGTCCATGAGGGAATTTTCCGAGGAGACTGAAGTGTAAATTAATATTGACAAAACATGCTCCCTTTACAGTGGAAAATATTGCTGTAGTTTACCATCATATTTTTCATGGAAATATGCACAGACATGCACCTACACTCTCCCTGAATGACTCTCATGAGCCAGTTCTTCTGAATCTACAGTGTAAGAATACAGTGGCAAGAAATAGTATGTGAACCCTTTGGAATTACCTGCATTTATGATATACATTTGTTTTATTCATAATAGTCGAGCAGTGCAGTCAGATTTAGTGTCGTCTTTGGTTTGATCTTCCTCTATGGTACAATAATGAACAAACATAATCCGTTTTAACTAATAACACATATTACTGTATTGTTCTTGTAGACATTTAATACATCATTCAAACAGTCAGTGTTGGTTGGAAAAAGTATGTGAACCCCTAGTCTAATGATGTCAACATAAGCTAATTAGGGTCAGGAGTTGGCATCCTATTAATGAAATAAGATTGTAGGTGTGGGTTAGAGCTACTCTGACTTATAAAAAGCACTCAAACATTTTGGGTTTGCTATTTACAAGACGCATCTGCTGACATGGACCGTGACTCACAAACAAAGAGATCTCAGACGAAAGGTTATCCAGAAGAGCTTAGATATTCATCTCTGCACAGTTAGACAAACTGTCTATAAATGGAGGTGATTTAGTACTATAGGTACTCTCTCTAGAAGTGGCCATTAGATATTCATCTGTCCACAGTTAGACAAACTGTCTATAAATGGAGATGATTTAGTACTATAGGTACTCTCACTAGAAGTGGCCGTTAGATATTCATCTCTGCACAGTTAGACAAACTGTCTATAAATGGAGGTGATTTAGTACTATAGGTACTCTCACTAGAAGTGGCCATTAGATATTCATCTGTCCACAGTTAGACAAACTGTCTATAAATGGAGATGATTTAGTACTATAGGTACTCTCACTAGAAGTGGCCGTTAGATATTCATCTGTCCACAGTTAGACAAACTGTCTATAAATGGAGATGATTTAGTACTATAGGTACTCTCTCTAGAAGTGGCCGTTAGATATTCATCTGTCACAGTTAGACAAACTGTCTATAAATGGAGATGATTTAGTACTATAGGTACTCTCACTAGAAGTGGCCGTTAGATATTCATCTGTCCACAGTTAGACAAACTGTCTATAAATGGAGATGATTTAGTACTATAGGTACTCTCTCTAGAAGTGGCCGTTAGATATTCATCTGTCCACAGTTAGACAAACTGTCTATAAATGGAGATGATTTAGTACTATAGGTACTCTCTCTAGAAGTGGCCGTTAGATATTCATCTGTCACAGTTAGACAAACTGTCTATAAATGGAGATGATTTAGTACTATAGGTACTCTCTCTAGAAGTGGCCGTTAGATATTCATCTGTCACAGTTAGACAAACTGTTTATAAATGGAGATGATTTAGTACTATAGATGCTCTCACTAGAAGTGGCAGTTAGATATTCATCTGTCACAGTTAGACAAACTGTCTATAAATGGAGATGATTTAGTACTATAGGTACTCTCACTAGAAGTGGCCGTTAGATATTCATCTGTCACAGTTAGACAAACTGTCTATAAATGGAGATGATTTAGTACTATAGGTACTCTCACTAGAAGTGGCCGTTAGATATTCATCTGTCCAGTTAGACAAACTGTCTATAAATGGAGATGATTTAGTACTATAGGTACTCTCTCTAGAAGTGGCCGTTAGATACTCATCTGTCCACAGTTAGACAAACTGTCTATAAATGGAGATGATTTAGTACTATAGGTACTCTCACTAGAAGTGGCCGTTAGATATTCATCTGTCCACAGTTAGACAAACTGTCTATAAATGGAGATGATTTAGTACTATAGGTACTCTCTCTAGAAGTGGCCGTTAGATATTCATCTGTCCACAGTTAGACAAACTGTCTATAAATGGAGATGATTTAGTACTATAGGTACTCTCACTAGAAGTGGCTGTTAGATATTCATCTGTCCACAGTTAGACAAACTGTCTATAAATGGAGATGATTTAGTACTATAGGTACTCTCATTAGAAGTGGCCGTTAGATATTCATCTGTCCACAGTTAGACAAACTGTCTATAAATGGAGATGATTTAGTACTATAGGTACTCTCATTAGAAGTGGCCGTTAGATATTCATCTGTCCACAGTTAGACAAACTGTCTATAAATGGAGATGATTTAGTACTATAGGTACTCTCTCTAGAAGTGGCCGTTAGATATTCATCTGTCCACAGTTAGACAAACTGTCTATAAATGGAGATGATTTAGTACTATAGGTACTCTCACTAGAAGTGGCTGTTAGATATTCATCTGTCCACAGTTAGACAAACTGTCTATAAATGGAGATGATTTAGTACTATAGGTACTCTCACTAGAAGTGGCTGTTAGATATTCATCTGTCCACAGTTAGACAAACTGTCTATAAATGGAGATGATTTAGTACTATAGGTACTCTCATTAGAAGTGGCCGTTAGATATTCATCTGTCCACAGTTAGACAAACTGTCTATAAATGGAGATGATTTAGTACTATAGGTACTCTCACTAGAAGTGGCCATTAGATATTCATCTGTCCACAGTTAGACAAACTGTCTATAAATGGAGATGATTTAGTACTATAGGTACTCTCTCTAGAAGTGGCTGTTAGATATTCATCTGTCCACAGTTAGACAAACTGTCTATAAATGGAGATGATTTAGTACTATAGGTACTCTCATTAGAAGTGGCCGTTAGATATTCATCTGTCCACAGTTAGACAAACTGTCTATAAATGGAGATGATTTAGTACTATAGGTACTCTCACTAGAAGTGGCCGTTAGATATTCATCTGTGCACAGTTAGACAAACTGTCTATAAATGGAGGTGATTTAGTACTATAGGTACTCTCACTAGAAGTGGCCATTAGATATTCATCTGCCCACAGTTAGACAAACTGTCTATAAATGGAGGTGATTTAGTACTATAGGTACTCTCACTAGAAGTGGCCATTAGATATTCATCTGTCCACAGTTAGACAAACTGTCTATAAATGGAGATGATTTAGTACTATAGGTACTCTCACTAGAAGTGGCCGTTAGATATTCATCTGTCCACAGTTAGACAAACTGTCTATAAATGGAGGTGATTTAGTACTATAGGTACTCTCACTAGAAGTGGCCGTTAGATATTCATCTGTGCACAGTTACACAAACTGTCTATAAATGGAGATGGTTTAGTACTATAGATACTCTCACTAGAAGTGGCCGTCCAGTCAAGATGACTCAAAGGACACACCACAGAATGCTCAATGAGGTATAAAAGAACCCTAGAGTGACAGATAAAGACTTGAAGGAATCATTGGAACTGGATAACATCTCTGTTCATGAGTCTAATATACGTAAAGCATTAAACAGGTATGGTGTTCATGGCAGGACATCATGAAGGAAGCCGCTGTGTTCCAACAAAAACATTGCTGCATGTTTTTCTTGCCACTGTACAGTGAAATTCGATTCCCGAATGAGTGACTTACGAGCGGACACTTTTTAGTGATAAATGTGTGGTCAAAGATACTGTTACTGATAAAGTTGTGTTGTAATCAGCGGAATCTAATCAAAACAAAAACGAATGAGTGAAATACGTCATCACATGTTTTGCTTGTTTAGAATTGTTTTTATATTAATAGTTAGGATGAATTATTGGATTGCATTCATCAATGGTCAACCAATAGGAGGTTTTTAATGGCAGATACCGATGCCAATATCCAGAGAGCAAGGTGACAGATAGGCCGATATAATCTAATATCACAATATAGTAAAAATATATATACGTATATACATAAAACATTTTTGAGGAGGATGCATCGCTCTGGCCTCAATCTCGGGTGTCTAAATATGTGTGAAACTGTGCGTACATAGAGCCAAAATTCTGAGCAGCAGAGTACATCATCAATTGAGGGTTTTGTGTAAGCCTTCTTTTATGTTGCCATCCCTCGCTCGCCCTGATGATGTCATACATGATGGTTCAATCTTGCACACTGACAGCTCTTCTCTCTGGGATGTTTTTGGTGTAAGCGTCGTCTCGTCTCATCCCACATCCATTTACATGTTGGCCCGACGCTTCTGTGTCGCACTGATCTTAAACCCAGATTAGATTTCACCTTTGATAGTCCAGCGCGTCGCTCATCTGCCCTGCGGGTTTTACAATCAGAGTACTGCGAGACACAGAGCCACATCAGAGATCAACGCTCATGCAGATGATGAGTTAAAGGGACATTCGTGTGCTTGTATAATTAAACAGAACTATTACAAAGAGAAGAACTGGGGAAAAATAGAGTAGTATTGCTTTAAAAGAATAGTTCACCCAAAAATGAAAATTATGTCATCATTTCCTCACCCTTATGCCATTCCAAACTGTACGGTTTTCTTTTTTCCATGGAACAAACAATATGTTTAGCAGAAATCCCCATCACAGGCCTGTTCATCATTTAATCATATGCAGGATATGCATATTTCACTAGTAAATATATTGATATAAAATGTACATCTGTAACTGCATTTTCACAATGATCTGTCATTGTCTCCTGTTCAAACACAATTATAGACATCTATAATTAATATCATTCTATTTGATAAACATATCAGCAATAGTAACAATTATATATTTTTTAATATCAATAATTACATGGTTACTAGTGGAAATGCCCATAATAATATCAACAATTGAATTATTAGTAAAAGTTATTTCAACATGTCAGATATCACAACATTTAAGAGTAATTAATGATATTTTATAATATTTACTAGTTACAATAACATTAAATATATCTACATATAACGTTGAGTGTTTGGTATCATTGTAAAGACAATTGATACATTCTGAGTCTAGAAGAAACTACTAAAAAAAATCACAAAAATAATTGAGCCAAAAATGCACTTTTGTAAAAACATTTTTAGTATTTTTCATATATATTTCTGGGTGTAAATAAGGTGTCTCAGAAAATCTGATTTTGTTTTGTTTCCAATTATGCCAACTGTGTCTGAGAAAATGTTTTGTGTTGATACGATAAAGCAATCAAAAGTTATAAAATTACAAATATAATTGATCATAATGTCCAAAAACATCTCCAAACAAATAAAAGATAATAATTGTACATAAGAACTAATTACACATGCAAACACAACAATGACTAAAGGTTTGCATAGCATGCAGACATGATTTTAGTCATGAGATTTCACAGAATGAGTTTCATTCTGTGTCTTTTGAGTCATCATTGAGTCTGTGTCATGTATTTGGCGCCATCTCCTGGTGGTCATATGTAACATTGTGCTTCATGTGGATTATCTAATGATCTATACATCTGATTATCTTGTGTGTGGACTCGTTTGAAAGATAATCATCTCATTCAGTTTCATTCTGTGTCATTTAAGTCATCATTGAGTCTGTGTCATGTATTTGGCGCCATCTCCTGGTGGCCATATGTAACATTGTGCTTCATGTGGATTATCTAATGATCTATACATCTGATTATCTTGTGTGTGGACTCGATTGAAAGATAATCACCTCCTCTAAATAATGATATGTGTTATTTTAAGTTCTGTGTATTTTTCGTGAAGTTATAAGTGAAAATGCGCCATATAAGCAACACCAATCATAATTGTCAAAGACATATATTTAGCTGTTACTCATTATATTTTTGTCTGTGAGTAAAACAAATAGTCTGGTTGTATTTTACTCTTTGAGAGCTTTCCAACAACATATGACACATGAATATTTGATGAGTTTGATGTTTTTACTTATTG